>JACEEZ010025091.1:93889-164817 GCA_016584305.1 Chionoecetes opilio
CCAACCCCCAAACCAACCTATCCATAGAGGTTTCAGTGCCTCATGATGTGGGGAACAAACACTCCACTTGCATAATCGTCAAATGTAGTGATGCCAGTCACTGGGAGGAGGTGTCCCAAACAGCACACACCATCGAGCACTCTAAACATCAAATGAGCCAGAGGGTTCCTTCTTGCGTCTTTGGCCAGAATGTTGGTGAGATCGGACTCTTCCCTTGTCGCAGCTTCCCTCTTTCAGCCAAAGAAGGAGGGTAGGGGTGATTTCATGCTTGAAGAAGGTGTCCAGGTCCCACACGGTTGCTGTGTGACTATGTAGGGGACGGGAAAAGAGGGCCACGTCATCCTTTCAGCATAGACACTTGTCCGACCTGCTTACTCTTTCGTCTTTGGTGTTGGCGATCTAAAACAGGGGCAATTTTTTTTTCTAATTGGGTCATGGATGGAGTGTGTAGAATCTGTCAACATTTGACTTCTTGTATGTCTCATACTGCTTCTTGCCAACAGGCTCTACTGTGCGGACTGTTTTGACAACAGGATGGTCGATGACATTCCGTGTGGTCAAGTGCAAGGAGTTCTGGGGTGTCATCCTTGAATGGGTTTCCCATCCACTGATGACCTGGATAAGGTCCACAGTTTGCTTCTGGATAGTCTTCGGGTAGATAGACCCTTTCCTCGTGATGGTACTGGTCATCATCAATATTTCTTTTGCCATTAAAGGCGAATCTTGATTTCATCAAGTTTTTCTAAGTGAAAATTAGCCGTTATAAACAAAAATGGTTCATAGAGGCTTTCCTGATAATTGGATCGTTTGTCTCCCCTCTCAAAATCATAGCTAGGACCCTGTAGAATGCCTGAAAAAATTTGGTGTTTTATCCGGCATTCCCCATCCTCTTGAAATCTGGTCCTTAGCGGCCGGACTAGTGTGACCTGAAGGGTAATTAAGCATATGGCGTGGCCTGATCCTTATGGGTAATTAGCCAGGTGTGCTGCCCCAACCTTGGGACAGCTACACTACCCTCTTTTGTATCACGTGGCGTCCCCTACAGTAAAACGTCTTTTTTGCTTGTTTTGCATGTTTTAGGGTTTTAAATTTAAAGTGCAGTTATGTTATTTTGTGTGCTATTTTCTCTTTTCAGAAGCTTTTTCTACAGAATAGGTAGTACAGTGTGGGTAATATAGACGCTGTGTGTTTGTTGTGTTCGCTATAGTTTATTTTAGCTTGAAAAACACGTCTTTTTTTTTCTTTTTCTTTTTTTAATTGATGGTCCTGGAACCAAACCTATATTTTACCATTAGTTATGTGTTTCGTTATACGAGATTTCGCTTTACGAGTATGCCAGGTGGAACCTAACTGCTCGTATCTTCGGGACCTCCCTGTATACAAACGTTCATCTAATGTAACAAACAAAGTTCCTTATACACTGAATGGCTGTTGGCGCCAATCTGCCGAGGCGGAATGGCTCCCGCCAGTACCGCAGTAAACATCACAGCGTGAAGACAGATTAGTTGATTTGAATGTCTTACTATGGTATTCAAAATACTTGTAACAGATAAGTACTGAGGTTACATCATATAAGAGGCTATATTGAATAGCTACCTAAGCTAACCTCCAACAACATTCGTTTTGGAAGACACATGAGTGTTTTTCAGGGTAATTTTTAGGGGAAAAAGTGCGTCTTATAAGCCGTAAAATACGGTATATATATATATATATATATATATATATATATATATATATATATATATATATATATATATATATATATAATATATATATATATATATATATATATATATATATATATATATATATATATATATATATACATTCCTACTCTCACCCAACGGTGAGTGAATTATACCTCCCTCACAAGGGGGGGGGGGAACAAACTACCACTCTACTGATTAAGAGGATGGTTGGTGGCTAATTTCACAGACAGTGTGACCAATGATGAACACATGGCTCATCACAGCTTGCTGTGAGGGTTGGTGAGGAACACCTGACCGTCGCCCCGCTGTTAATGGCTGTTACCAGACACCTTAACAGCTGTTGTTGTATATTTCTCCCGCCATTTCAGTTAAGTGCTAAACATTACCCGTGATAAACCCTTGAGGTGTTGTGATGGAGTTCTCAACACTGAAAGCATACTTAAAGTAATAAAAAACCTCAGAGATAATGTCATTCCCCTTCCAGTGTTAAATGAGAAGGAGAAAGGAGCTATAGATAGGGGCGCCACGCATGGTGGTGGCCACGAACAAGTGATGATCAGTTAGGGATACAGCAGTAGCTGGAGATACGGCAGTGGCATGACATATGTGTTGGAGAAGGGGTACACAACAGTTTTCTGAGTTTTTGTGCTATGATAAAGTATCACTTCATGTTTAACAATTATGATACAAAATCTTCTGATGATATAGCATAAATCTAACACAAATTACATATCAATAATATCCATAGACCATTTAATAGCTTTGTAATGTATATCTACAATACTAAATAATGGTTCAGCGTTTAGTTGTTTTGTAATGTATATCTACAATATAAAATACTGGTTTAGGCAAGCAAATCTTCTACTGCTTTCTACTACACTGCATCCTCGTACAACACGGGTTCGTACAACACGATTTTCATACAACACGGTGGGGGTCAGAGCAACCCACTTCATCCGCACAACACTACTATTCGTATTCATACAACATGATCTGGCGATCCGAAAGTAAGGCAATTCCGCCCTTACCCGCACTGCACAGTGCTGCGCTGCACAACACGCAACTTGAGTACAGTCGACCCTCGATTTAACGGACTAAAAGGGGGGTGAAGTGGTCCGTTAAAGCTGATTGTCCGTTAGAGCGAGGGTATTTTCCCAAGGGTGTGAAAATATAGGAGAAACACAGGAAAAATTGTGAAATAAATAAGAAATAATCACAAACACAACCAGACCACGTAGCTATGTTGGGAGGAAAACAGTGACTGGCGCTAAAGGCTGGATTTGGCACGCTCGCCCACGACTGCTCGGGACTGGTATTAGGAGAGGTAGTAAGTCTCCAGGCTCGCTCATTACTGCTTGGTATGCTATGAAATATAATCACTAGGTGAATGTAGACATTATAATAAAATTATAATGGTTATTATTCATATATATAAGTAATGATGAAAATACAAGCAAAGCGCTCATCCACGCCTGGCAGCGTGGCCGCGGCAGCAGCAGGGTTGTGTGTTAGACATGTAAGACACATGTAGGGCTACACTCTGAGGAACTTTCATATGTTGTCGAAAATGTTTTACTCCTTTCCTATCCTTACTTGCATCAACATTGAATGTCACAGCATATGCTCTGAGTTTGTCCTAAGACTTGCGAATATCACTCACTGTTTGTTTCTTTACTCCATACTTGTCACACACCCGGGCGACAGAAACTTGATTCCACCTTCCTAATACGTTCTAATTTCTCTGCAATACTTAAAGTAATCGTCCAGACCCATTTTTTCTTTGTATAACTATGTTGAATGTTCATTCAAAATACCTAATCCACAAAAAATAATTAATTTCCACACCTTATTTCCCTAAAAACATGACTATTGTAAAAAGCGCGGGAAAAACAACAGCTTCATTCCAGCCGTGGCGCGAAACTTGCTGGTGACGTCAAGTTCGGTAGCTTCCCAGCCCTGCCTGATACAAATACATAGAGAATCAGAAATAAATACTACTTGAAGAATTTTGGGTGTTTCCGATTTTTTTTTTTTGCGATGTGGCATATACTTGCATCCTTCATGGATACAGCAAGAAAGCTGTGCCTTTGCAGAGAGCTTAGCACCCATTTCTGACCTGTTTGGCCATGATATGTGTGTGTAGCGCCTGGCAGTGGCGGGTGAAAGGAGCGCGACAAGACAGTGTGTTTCACATCGCGCTCCTCTCACCCGCCACTGCCAGGCGCTACACACACATATCATGGTCAAATAGGTCGGAAATGGGTGCTAAGCTCTCTGCAAAGGCACAGCTTTCTTGCTGTATCCATGAAGGATGCAAGTATATGCCATACCGCAAAAAAAAAATATCAGAAACACCCAAAATTCTTCAAGTAGTATTTATTTCTGATTCTCTGTGTATTTGTATCAGGCAGGGCTGGGAAGCTACCGAACTTGACATCGCCGAGCCGTGGTGCGTCGTCTGCTGGTCGCCAGTTTTGTCCTGAGAGCTCGGAGAATTTACAGATTTTGAAGGCGGATAATTTAAAAACGGGTGACTGGATGCAAAAAGTGACAACATATTGTTGATATACTCGATCATGGCTATATTTTGACTGCATTAAATCAGGAATGATGAAATGGTCTGGACAATTACTTTAAGTTAGATTCACACACTTCCCTTCTCTTTCGATGCCATAATAACTTCACTGCACTGAACAAGTCTAGATAAGCATAAAAAACACCGAAAAACTGGCGAACACAGCTTAAACTGAGCTTGTAAACATGCGCTCCGACTGTCATAAACATGTACTATGCGCTCCGACTGGCGGACACTTAAAGGCGCCGTCACACTAGCACTTTTTTCATCGATGTCAGAGGATGAGTGTGACGAGTTCCGACGAGCCAACCATGAACGCATCCATGCACGGTTTTAGCTAGTTATGCTTGTCTACGATTGACAATACAGTAAAACCCTTATAACTCGGCACGATAGGGGCTCTGGTCCTTGCCGAGTTATTCAATGTGCCGAGTTATGCAATGTCCTCCTCTGATATGGGTTATAAAAAAAAAAAAAAAAAAAAAAATATACTGTCGAAGCATAAAAGCTACACTTACCAGTGAACGGGTAGAATGTGCTGGATTTGATATCAAACTCAGCACAAATAGCACGCATGGACGCACCTGCATCCGTCCTTGCCAGCACTTTCACCTTTTCCTGCAGGCTCAGGCTCTTCAATTCCATTCCCTTCCTGCTGGAGACACCCTTGCGTGATGGAGCTGACATCTTGATATACAGTACTGTATGATGTAATCCCAAAACACGTAAAATAGGTGGCAAAGTAAAGCAAAGGTCAGGAACCAGCGCGCAGGCTGTCAGCTGCTGAGCTGTGTTTATGTCGTCCAAGCACCGTCTTGGATACGAATTCCGTTTTTTGTCGAAATTAAAAAAGGATTGGTTTCTGCTTAAAAACACAACAAGCTTGGTAGGAGCCGAAATAATAATCAATGCAAAACATTGCAAACAATATCACAAAGTAGTATAACACACATTTCAGCAAGTGTTATTGGATTGGGATTCGTAATCCAAGACGGTGCTTGGACGACAAAAACACGGCTCAGCCTACGCGCTGGTACCCGACCTTTGCTTTACTTTGCCACCTATTTTACGTGTTTTGGGATTACATCATACAGTACTGTATATCAAGATGTCAGCTCCATCACGCAAGGGTGTCTCCAGCAGGAAGGGAGACTTCAATGAAATTGAAGAGCCTGAGCCTGCAGGAAAGGTCAAAAGGACAAAAACACTACTTTATGCGACTAAGGCTTTGCCGAGTGTAAGCAAAGAGATGCAGTTATAACAGCAATATGCCGAGATACATTATTTTTTGCCGACTTTCTGTTTGCATGTTCACACAAGAGGTTGTGAGGGCATGATATACCGAGTGAAAACCAAGCGATGCAATCTAGGGGAGGCGGTAGCAGAGTGGTTAGCGTCACCGAGTGGGGTTCTCGAAAACCCGAGTTCGATCCCGAGTGAGACCCATAAATCCACTTGAAATCTTTCTGCACCATCGAGTGGCCTAAGAACACCCACATGCCCTGTCCATTAACTCTACCTTCGACTGCGAGTGCATGGGAGGACACAGGGGGGCGGCATGAGCCTCTAATTACAGGTGTCACTATAAGAATCCTGCCTGCGCCACCACTGGCGAGGGCCAACCATCACAGCCCTTGAGTGAGCTTCCAGGGCCTACCATCCCACCCCTGGAGCTCACTGCCTACACGCGCTATAGGCATAGATGTAAAAAAAAAAAAAAAAAAAAAAAAAAAAAAAAAAAAAAAAAAAAAAAAAAAAAAAAAAAAAAAAAAAAAAAAAAAAAAAAAAAAAAAAACGTTGTCTTTGCCTTGCCGAGTTATATCAAATTCCGAGTTATACAGTGCCGAGTTATAAGGGTTTTACTGTATACATAAGTAAGTGTATAGCAGCGATAGCCTGCCTGGGGGTCGGAGCCATGTTTGTTTACCATCGACGAAAACAGTGCAGGCGGACAGCTGTGTGTGTGTGACGGTTTGCGGTCTCCCGGGGTGGAAGCTTCGGCTAACACTAGAGGAGAGGAGAGGAGAGGACCTACGAAGCAAAAATTAAGAGAAAGAGGTCACAAGAAGAAGAAGAAGTCAAGAAATTGTAATACGTACTAATATTCACTATTTTAACCCACATATACACCTTCTACAACTAAATCATTAACAACACAGGCTCCTACCTTATATATCTTAATATCTGATACATTAAAACTCCTTAAAACCCAAGCATTCCAAAATAAAACAAAAAAAATTATGCTGTATTGACGATTTGAGCGGCGATAAGCGGTCTGATATGCCATTCTTGCCCGCAAATTTGTCTCGCGAATGGAGTCCGTTAAATCGAGGTCCGTTAAATCAAAGGTCAACTGTACTTCCTCAGTACGCAGTACCTCAGTACTGACCTGTTACAAGTATTTCAAATACCATAAGACATTCAAATCAACTAATTTGTCCGCACGGTGTAATGTTTACATTCTGCCAATGGAGGCTCAGCACATTGGTTTCTTCTTCTTCTTGTGACCTCTTCTGCTTAGGATCGCTTCGTAGGTCATGCCAAGCTCGATCTCGAGCTTGACATATTTTCCTTCTATGCCACTCTGTAGCCCTTTCTTTCCCTGCCACCAACCTGTCTAACAGGGTTGGCGCCGCCAACAGCGCCATCTATCGTCTGCTACCGTACTGTTGATGTATCATTTACCACCAGGCTGTCACACACGTATCACAAGCTCTTTTCAGTCCTGGAAATTATCACCCATGGCGAATTCATCAAAACGATTTACTAATACGTACTATTGCATACAAACTAAAAGTTGTACAGTACGCCAAAGAACATGGGAACAGAGCAACAGAAAGACCACTGGCTACCGAGAAAATCGGTGGATATTATTACCGGTAGAAAATATGTTTTATTTATATATTTCTTTCTCAAAAATTTTTCTTCAAACTTTCTCCCACCATTATAATTAAGGTAAGGGACAAAGATGAGTGTATGTTTACTATATATTGATTATTGTAAAGGCAATGTATGTATTTCAATGTGTTAATATGGGGGAAAAAATACAACATTTCGGAGGTGTCCACTGTCCACCATAAGTACATTATAACATGGGTTTCTATGATTCGTACAACACAATTTTGTACAACACGGCGCGCTGTGTCAACCATAAAACCGTGTTGTATGAGGATGCAGTGTACAAGGTAAATGAAATTTAATATTTAATCTGTATACAAAAATATAAACAAATAATAATAATGACATCATTACTATCGCTTATCAAGTGTTTTTAATTTTCAGTATTTAGTTTTAGCTGAATTAAATATACTATTCACTTCAATGCAAAGTAGTATAAATTTTAAGCAAGAGTTATTGTCTTTTCTTTCCTCATCAACAATAACTTCATTGTCTTTCATTTACATTGTATTAGTCTTGCAGTAGGGGTGATGAACCGTGTACTGGAGTCCACCCAAAGTTTTTTTGTTGTTTATGATACTTTGTGACCTACTTATTCAGAATCTTGGTCATGCCACTCAGGCAGGCTTGGGGAATTTGAAACATTCAAAATTTTTCTGCCGAAAACTTGAAAAAACAAAATAATCAAAACTTCATTATTTATTCACTTAAAAACATACTTTTTAGATCTATTTATAAGTTTTAGCACCAAAGGAATATGATGGTATAGGTCCCAAAGGCATACGATGCATGCAAATCCAAGATGGTTGCCAAAATGGCCGTCACAAATCTGAAAAACACTAAAATAACCATTATTTTATTCTTATTTCACTTAGAAATGTATTTTTTGGGTCTAATTGTAAGTTATGCTACCTAAGGAATATGATTGGATATGTCTCTCACCAATTGGATGTAGGACTAGTACTTTATACATGTGATTTCACGCACTAGAAATAGTTCAGTCATCACTCAGGTCGACGTCATCCGCATCACTGGCCCTCATTGTGTTATTAATTATTTATCATTATTTTTCAGCCTAGAAGCTGTCAATTTGTAATGTGTATTGGATGTGTTGTGTTTAAACCTTTGTCAGAAAAGAGAAGTACACAAATGTGCATTTGAAACGCAAATTGTAATTGAATTGCTGATATTTGACTATACTACTATTTGATATGCAGAAAGATAATGGGCAGGATTTGAAGGAAATTTTAACATTTAGATACTGGTGGACAGTAGCATGCATTGTCTCATTGCTGTCATGTTGCAGGTAATGTTTTGCCACGAGAGAACATTGAGGCTGTCATCAAGTTTGCCTATGAAAAGAACCTCTTCTTATTTGCTGATGAGGTGAGTTTGTATGTATGTTAGACAGACAGACATTGATGCTAGTAAAGGAAGGAAGAAAGAAAAAAAGGAAAAATTGAAGGAATTAAAACAAAGAAAGAGACTGAGGAATTTGAAGATGAAAGGTTGAGAGAGAGAGAGAGAGAGAGAGAGAGAGAGAGAGAGAGAGAGAGAGAGAGAGAGAGAGAGAGAGAGAGAGAGAGAGAGATGCAAGTGTTTTGCTTCAACTTGCTCTCTTACTGATCATTCACTGTCTCATTCGCACTTACTTCTTCTTTTTCATTTTCATCTAGAGAGCAGCCGCCATGTAAGACTAGTGCCATATTTAAGTCATTGTTATTCTGTCTGTACCCTCGAGTGACTGCAGCTTTTTTTTTTCTGGGCTTCCCCATTTTTCATAACCCTGATGACTGCTGTGGCTGATGGGGCAGGTGACGGTGATGAGTGCGGTGGCGCCTGAAAGGCAGTGCAGGGCATGCAGGCTCTCAATAAGCCAACACTCTTCCAGATCCCAACTTACATATTTGAGCGTCCAGCATTAGAAGGCGCTCAGGACCATTCTCCAAATACGAATACAGTGTATATCCTCTATGAGGTCTTAACTTTCGTCTGGGAGTGATGAGGACCTGTTTGATTTTTTTTTATTTTTTTTGGTTTTTTTTTGCTAGTTTTTTTTTTTTGAGTAGTAGGATAGTAAAAGAGATGAAGTAATAGTACTACACACTAGTAGTTAAATACGATATATGAGAGAGGAAGGATGCAAGTGTTGCTTCCAACTGCTCTCTTACTGATATTCACTGTCTCATTCGCACTTTTATTTTTTTTTATTTTTCCCAATTTAGAGAGCACTGCCATGTAACTAGTGCCATATTAATAAGTCATTGTTATTCTGTCTGTAACCCGAGTGAACGCAGCTTTTTTTTTTCTGGCTTCCCCATTTTCATAACCTGATGAGACTGCTGTGGTGATGGCGCGTGACGGTATGAGTGCGGTGGCGCTAAAAGCAGTGAGGCATGCAGGCTCTCAATAAGCCAACACTCTTCCAGATCCCAACTTACATATTTGATAAGAACATAAGAACATATAAGAACATAGGAACATAACAAAATAAGGAAGCTACAAAAGGCCATGAGACCTACACGAGGTAGTTCCTGTTACTTAACACTACTTACATCCACCTCTCTTCCCCATCCATGAATTTATTCAGACTCCTTTTAAAGATCCCTATTGACTCCGCACTGACCACCTGACGACTGAGTCCATTCCAATCATTCACCACCGTATTTGTGAACAAGTTTCTCCCTATTTCTTTTTTAAATTACGCTTTTCCAGCTTGAATCCGTTACTTCTTGTTCTACCCTGGTTACTAGCCGTAAGAACTTTTCCTACATCTCCTTTATTATATCCCTTTATCCACTTAAAAACTTCTATCAGATCACCCCTTACTCTGCGTCTCTCGAGTGAGTGTAAATTTAATAACTTCAATCTCTTCTTATAACTAAAATTACGCATCCCATGAATAATTTTGGTCGTCCTTCTCTGCACTGATTCTAACAAGGTTATATCCATCCTGTTGTAATGCACATAAATATCACCAGAACCGCTAAGCCAAGCGGTATATACCTCTTGGCCTAGTCGGTTAAGGCGCCAAGTGGGTGCAAATCTGGTGATAGCGAAGGTTCGAATCCTCGCCGGGCAAGGAAAAAGGAAATTATTTTTTCCCGAATTATGATTACCAGCCTGAGTCATATGTCTGTTGGAAGGACATACTGACGGGATTTCAAAAGGTAACTGTGGCCCAGGGCAATGTGAAGCCTCTGTCGGGTCCAGCCGTAACCGCCATAGAAGTATCACCTGGCTCCATCATACGGCCACATGCAAGTCTCTTCAAACAGGGCACTGTGTCTCCCCTTGACCAAGACTTCAGGAATCCCCCTCAGAATATTACAACAGCAAGCAAGAGTAAAGAGAGCTGGAAAAGCGTAGATTTAAAAAGGAAATAGGGAGAAACTAGTTCACAAATAGGGTGGTGAATGATTGGCATGGACTCAGTCGTCAGGTAGTCAGTGCAGAGTCAATAGGGATCTTTAAAATGAGTGAGTAAATTTAATGAAACTCACTGTAAGGTGTAGCAATACTTAATGTGATCGACTGTACATTAATATTGAGATGAATGATATTGTCACACAATAGATGATTTGAGCCTTGAGGTGACAAAATGATGGCTGGGAGGTGTGGACAGAGTTACTGGGGTGAGGAGGGGGCATCATTGTTAATAGACATCTTATTTAGTTTGTAATGTTATAGACTTTCTACACTTCTTAGGAGGCTAAGGGGCACCAGCACTACCAGTAGCACCATGCTGCCTGCTAGACATTATGCTTTTTGCTCAAAACAACATGAAGAGAAGTGCAGCACTGTAATCCAATGTTGCAGTTTCAGCAATCTAAATGTAAATAAACCAGTTGTGTGCATTCCCAAAACTTATTAGTTGGTTCTTTTATGGACTGTATTCAAATCAATATTATATATGTTGGATGCAAAAAAAAAAAATCCTATCCTTTTCATACTTTTTCTTTTCAAACAATATTGTGTGTAACTAATTTTTCATGCATTAACCCATAAACCTCGGGTGGCGGGAATATCCGCTCAGGCTGAGTGCTTCAGGTGATGGGAATTCCTGCTCTTTGCTGTACCAATATTTGTACCTCCCAGAGCACAACTGACCACGGTGATGGAAGGACGTGATTTGAAGGATTTCCCCTTGTCCGCATGCATGGAGGAAGGAAGGGAGCCTGTGATGGTGCGGTGCGAGGCGGAGACTCAGGCCCCGGTCAACTGTACCAGCACAAACAAGTGCGCCCATCATAATATGTCAAAATAGCACCTCTTCCCAACATCGTAGCTTCACCATGGGTCAATTTTGACATTTCCAGTTTATTTCATCTTGGAGAGGAAAGAGTTTCGCGATCCTAAAGTTTCGCGCCGAGTCCTAAATTCTTACCATCCCGACTTTCGCGCATTATCTCCCCGAGTTTCACGCTGCTTCGTACATGTAAGAAATTTCTAAGAAAAAAATATATAAATAAACAAATTTTTATACCGATAGGCAGTAGTTAAATCTACCGATTTTCTCAGTAGGCTGCTTCTTCTTCTTCTTGTGACCTCTACCGCGTATCGAAATATACAAGGGAAGACTTAACAAGTTTGTAAACGAAGGAGACAAAGTTGAAGAGGACCTATGAAGCGATACTAAGCGACAAAGGTCACAAGAAGAAGAACAACCGGTACCCATTCACTGTTGGGTGGACAAGGGCTCGGTTTTTTTTAAGGAAACAGCCCCGCTATTTCTGCTCCGCCCGGTGATCGAACCCGGGAATTCTCGGTTGTGAGCCGAGCGTGCTACGTCTACACTACGGAGTACCCAAAGAGTTGCCCCGGCAGGATTCGAACTCGGGACATTGAGCTCACCACTCCAAGACGCTAACCACTCGACCACCGCCTCTCCCAGCAGTGGTCCGAAGTGTCTTTCTGTTCCTCTGTTCCCATGTTCTTGAGCGTATCGTACAACGTTTAGCTTGTATGTGATAGTATTAGTAAATCGTTTTGATGAATTCGCCATGGGTGATCATTTCCAGGACTGAAAAGAGCTTGTGATACATGTGTGACAGCCTGGTGGTAAATGATACGTCAACACTAACAGACGATAGATGGCGCTGTTGGCGGCAGCCTCAGAGGCTGAACGTAAACATCAGAGCGTGAGGACAGATTATTTGATTTGAATATCTTAGGTATTTGAAATACAGTAAACCCTCTCGTATTCGGACTAATTGGACCAAGGAGTGGTCCGAGTAATGCAAGGATCTGAATAATGCAGGGATAAAATAATAATGATAATGAATTTTTTTTTTAAATATATATAAATTCTAGGTGAATATAGAAAATTTCTAAGTCATGCAAATATCAATAAACATAAGATAAATCATGTAAATAAATAAATCTACAGTAAAAATACACAATACAGTACTGTACAGGAGTAGTGTACAGTACTATCAGTCCTACGTCTGGCAGCGGCAGCCGGCAGCTGTATCATGATGGCGGAGATTTCCTCCTCCTTCTTGGTGTTGTCTGTAGGGCTGCGAGGACCCCTTGAGGAGCCCTACGATCCCTGGTGATATCCTATGATGCTATCACAGGCGTGGTAGCTGACCTGTCTTCTTCAGGAAGGCACAGGTGAGGCGGATGGCAGCGTGTTGTCCTGAGAGGTAGGCAGGCCGCCAGGCGGGGCAGGTCGCTCGCCAGCAGGGTGGGCAGGGTTTTACGTCATTACTAGTTATTATACATCGTAGTGATTATGGCGAGATGTTATATACATGCGTCATTATTTAGGTCAGTGTAGTACCGCGTGTCACTTTAAATAAGGGTTATTTAAAGGTGTTGAGGTGGCGGGGTAGCCAGTGACGGGGAAACATTCTTGCCGCGGCCACCCTGTAACACTAACGGAAAAAAGTGTCCGTGTGACATGACCTTTAAAGGCCGTGTCAAACGTCTTGTTGACTTTTGATTGGTCGAGAAGTTTTAGAAACAGTTTGTCATTGGCTGGTGACTGATGACAAGTTTGATGACGTCATTACTCGTCCAAGCCAGTCAGGGCCTTCCTACCTGTTAACTACCTAACGAGGGAGGCTTGCTGGGTACGGTAGTAAGGGCAGGTAGTATCTAGGCGGTGGGAGAGCGGGTGATAGCTGGAGATACGACTTCCGTTGCTGGATCTGGGTCCAAGCCTCAATGGCGTCAAATCACTCGCCAATACAACATTTGGACACAACAAAGAAACCACAATTACAGTATACAAAGTATATGCTCGGTGATGGATTATAAATGCTCTGCCTGGCTGACTGGGCCTCTAACCTCACTGACTCACGTCAGGACACCCTACCTACCCCTTTAGAAGAAAAAAAAGAAAAAAAGTTAAGTTTGAAAAAAAAGAAAAGAGGAGGAGGTCCGAATAATGTCGAAGTCCGAATAATGAGGGTCTGGATACGAGAGGGTTTACTGTACTTGTAACAGGTAAATACTGAGGTACTGAGTACTGAGGAAGTACTACAACATTAGTCTTGGAAGACGCATGATTATTTCTCAGGGTATTTTTTTTGGAAAAAAGTGCTTCTTATAAGCCGTAACATATGGTACACCTCGCACCGGAATAAATATGCATTTTTCAGTGTTTTCAATACCCTGAGTTTCGCAATCCTTGAGTTTAGCGCTATGCCTTCGGAAGAAAGCAAGCACGACCTATTACAGGGAGGTCCCGAAGATACGAGCAGTTAGGTTCCACCTGGCATACTCGTAAAGCGAAATCTCGTATAACGAAACACATAACTAATAGTAAAATATAGGTTTGGTTCCAGGACCCCATCAATTTAAAAAAAAAAAAAAAAAAAAAATATGCTTTTCAAGCTAAAATAAACTGTAGCAAACACAACAAACACACAGCGTCTATATTACCCACACTGTACTACCTATTCTGTAGAAAAAGCATTCTGAAAGAGAAAATAGCACACAAAATAACATAACTGCACACTAATTAAACATAAAACATGCATAACAAGCAAAAAAGACGTTGTAATGTAGGGGACGCCGCGTGATACAAGAGAAGGTAGTGTAGCGGTCCCAAGGTTGGGGACGCACACCTGCTAATTACCCCTAAAGGTCAGGCCGCGCCATATGCTTAATTACCCTTCAGGTCACGCCTTGCTAGGGGTGACCTGACTGCGGTCCCAAGGTTGGGGCCGGACACCTGCTAATTACCCCTAAAAGTCAGGCCGCGCCATATGCTTAATTACCCTTCAGGTCACGGCTTGCTAGGGGTGACCTCACTGGGGTCAACCAAATGCCCCTTTGTCCAGCCCGGGAGTGGTAGGGCGCGCATTTTGAACTTGATAATTTTACTCACCCCAGTTTGAATGTCGTATCATTGGATTTTCGATCTCGTATGTTGAAAATAGACCCTAATTTACACATCTCGTATCATCGGATTCTCGTATACCGAATGCTCGTATAACGGGACCTCCCTGTATAGCAAAATTTATCAACACTGCCCCGCGCTGGGAGGACAATAATCACCCCCTCCCTAGCTTGAGGTCTATAGGTTAAACAACTTTTGGTACAATTATTTTTTTGCGTAACTGATTTTCATTGAGCGAAATTGTGTTAAACAGAGCATGGGTGTATATGCGGATCTGGTCATCTCGGAGCTGCAAACTACAGACCACCAAAGTATTCCATTTTACTGCACATATTCCTCACAAGGAAATAATACACAGCTGAACGCCAGATAAATAATAGAGAAGAGTGATATAGCCCGAACTATTATTTTGACAGGTTTACCAAGATAATGTTTATGCTGATGGGTGCGAGTTCCACTCCTTCAAGAAGGTTCTGATGGAGCTTGGCGAACCCTACTGCCACATGGAGCTGGCCTCCTTCATGTCTTGCTCTAAAGGTGGGTGTTTTAGTAGTTGATTGGAATTACTTCTACATTGTAACATGTAGTATGTACTTTCATATAGTTTTGCATTATTTTCACAAAATATTGCATTATTGGTATACATTTTTCTTATACATATGAACATAAAGGATGTTGATTTATTTCCCTGAAGCTAATAGTCACTTTATACTACAAAAAGTGATAGCTTCAAAGTGCAAGTTACTCCAAAAGTAAGTGCATGCATTAGGAAGTGGGAGAATTGTAATCAGTCTCATAGAAAATTCTGAACCTGTTTTAAGGGATACTGCATTATGTTATTATGTGTTTTGTAGATTGGTACGCAGAGTATTGCTGTACGCTGGTGACCCGCCATATCAAATCTAATTCTTATTTTTTGTTTGTATGCTTGTTCTTTCTTCTCCCTTACCCTCTGATTATATTTTGCCTTTTACATATGTGATATAACGAATTCTTTTATGTGTAGATATGGTACTAGTATTGCATGTTGGGTAGGGAAAACCAGGCAAGGGTGGAGTATTACATTTTCCCAACAAGTTTTGCCATACAAAAAGCATCCTCAGGGGAGCTCAGTTCTCCTAACGATGCCTTTTATAAAGCAAAACTAATCAGGAAAATGGAATACTTGCCCTGCTTGGACCTCTTGCCCTGCTTTTCCACACCCATTATGCAAGAACTCTTTTATACCAAACTTTGTACAGGTTCACAATCTCTTATCCGAAAACCTTGGGACCAGACACTTTTTGGATTTCAGAATTTTTCGGATTTCAGAATGGAAGATTTTTAGCGTAGATTTTAACGCTTTTTAATACTCAGAGGAAGTTCATCCCAAGCTGAAAGAAAGAAATTGTCACCCAGTGGAGAGAGAGAGAGAGAGAGAGAGAGAGAGAGAGAGAGAGAGAGAGAGAGAGAGAGAGAGAGAGAGAGAGAGAGAGAGAGAGAGAGAGAGAGAGAGAGAGAGAGAGAGAGAGAGAGAGAGAACATGTAAGGTGAGGGTTCTGCATGGCGTGTCAAATGTGTTGGCTGGGAAGTACAAGGAGACAGAAAAGAAATAATAGAAAGTAGGTCATCGTGACATCTTTCAGGATAGAGAGAAAGAGAGAGAATCATAAAGTGTGACCAGGTTTTTTTTATTTATTTAAAAAAAAGTTTTTTTATATATATATACTTTTGAGCCTATAGCGCCTGTAGGCTATTATTGCCTGACAGATAGTCTGGAAAAAATGTTCAGTTTTCGGAGCTTTTCGGTTTTCAGAATTTTGGATAAAAGATTGTGAACCTGTATATACAGTGGATTCCTGAATATCATGACTTCAAGACTAATGGATTTGCATATTCGCAGATTTTTTGGAAATAGGCATATTTTCAGGCATCTAAGATACTCCGGAGTGGTAGAATCAACCTAATATATTAGTCTACTCACTGAGCACATGCATCCCGTTGTAAATCCCTGTGAATATCTCAGATACATGTTTGGCGGGCATAAAGGTTCTAGCGACCAATATTTGATGTTATGCAAGCCAAAACAAGCTAAGGGTGCGGCCACACTGGCAGCGAGAAAGAGAGGGAATAGTCTCGAGGATTTATACAACTCAATGACCAATCTGGTTGATCAGTCTGGCTTTGTCGGCCCTAGTGCAAACACCTCCTCTCACGTCCTCCCGTGCCTCACTACATTGCCTGCCTCCCGTTCCTCACCACGTATTGTTTCAATTTCCCTGTATGCGTGTAGTATTTGTGAGGCTGCATGTACATAAGTATACAAACTTTCATCTAATGTAACAAGCAAAGTTCATGATACACGGAAATGGTCGGAAATAGTTAACTTTCACCTCATATAACGAACAAATTTTGTTCTTTGCAAAAAGTTTGGATCCCTCGGAAATGACGAACTTTCGTATATAACGTCACCCCCTTCCCCCCCAATTGGTTTGTTATAGTGAGGGTTCACTGTACTGTTAAAACTGAATAAGTTTTGTGAAAACACTTTTAGTGCTTAGCAGTCAAATATTAGAGTTAATCGGGATTTCCTGCTGGTCTTCAGTAACATAATTTATGTATGCGGCCCCCTGACATCATTATTATTTAACTAACCATTCTGCAAGCCCTCGCTCGGTCTGGCCAAGAATGGCTGCAGCCATGGTAACCAAAGTGCGATAGGAACAGGAACTACCACGTGTAGGCCTCGCGGCCTCTTGTAGATTCCTTATTTTCTTATGTTCTTATGATAGACATGGTTGGGGCATAATAACATGTTTGTGCAGATATACAAGGTGTGATAGCAATAAAACTTGGTAGCTTGATGCGCCAACCAAGGGTTGAGGTACATGTCAGGGGAGGCGGTGGCCTCTCATGAAAGACACGGTTATTGTCTGGAAGTGGCAAGCTCGGTGTACCGAGTTAGAATCCTGCCAGGTGCCAGAATCTTTCGGCAATCGTCGAGTGGCCTAAGAATACCCACTTGCAGCCCATAAACTCTACTCTCGACAGCGAGTGCATCGGAGGACACATGGAAGGCAGCATGAGCCTCTAATCACAGGCGCCACTATAAAATTCCTGCCTGCGCCACCACGGGCGAGAGCCCTCAAGTGAACCTCCAGGGCCTACAATCTGAGCCCTGGAGGTCACCTGCATACAGGCGCTATAGGCCAAAATGTAAAAAGAAACTTAGGTATGCGTGATAGCCGTCGAACGCGATAGCTTGATGCGCCGCTATAGCCGAGGGTTGAGGTTCATTTAGGTATGCGTGATAGCCATGGAACACGATAGGCAAATGCATCGAGGGTTGAGTGTACCTAGTTGTGATATACTGGAAATGAGTTACACTCGTGGGGTCCCGTCTCCTTGGCTCAATTGGTCAATCTTAGCTTTAAGAACATGAATACTTTTGGCATCTATAATTTCACTGTCCTGGCTATTCCACATATCAATGCACCAATAGGGAAAACTGTACTTCTTAATGTCCTTTAAGCACCTTGTCTTCTTATGTTTCTTCATATGACCTGTTGTGGCTCCTAAGTCCCGTACATATATGTCCTCTTTGTCATTTATCTCCTGCCTGCTCTTAACCCTTTCATTGCTATATTGTCGCTGTGACGCCGCTGCTGCTGGTGCTAAATCGTCGCTGCGACCATTAGTCAGACGAATCTCCTGCCCTTTTGTGTGTTCCAACAATATTCCCCAGTCTTTATTTGCATTGGTCCACGTCATAAAGGGCAGGTCCCTGTTCCCATACCCTACATTGTCACCCCTTCTCTACCCCCCCCTGTGGCTGCCATTTCTGTGCCACCACTGCTTAAATAGATAGATAAGAAAAGGGCGGAACCTGCTGGCCTCCCCCTGGGCATAGAGTAAATAGAACAAAACTATCTGCTTCTTATTTATTTAAATCTATTTCCTCAGTGACAGACATATAGATATAAGACCATAGAGCCTATATTGGCATTGTGTCTGTGTGATGGAAATTTCAGGCGGGGAAGCGCCTGGGCGCACACAGGTGTGTCAACGTGTCTGACGGCTTGCGTAATGAAAGAGTTAATTGTGTACAGAGTAAGTTTTCTTTTTTTCATTCTTATGTCACTTTTATGATGATAAATGTACTCTTCAAATTGTGTTTGATGGGTTTATTTTTTGTTATTGTCTGATTTTAAGCACTCACAGAATGAGACCACCATTAATCATTATTACACTTGGATATATTTCATCCAGATCATTGTAAATATTCATTATGGACACTTTCCAGGAACTAAACCATGTGTGTAAAAAAACAAAAAAACAGACTATGTGTTACATACTTCTCCCTCTTGGGAATTTTCAAAACTTTGCGATTTCGAAATAATTTGAGTGGCAACCCAGCTGTGCATTTTTTAAGGTGTTTTTTTCTTCAATTTGTTATAGTTTTCTGATGTAATTAATAAATAGATCGTCATGTGCAAATTTGCAAAGATATTGTTCGTTAAAGCTGGTCACCACCGTACTTATGTGTGTGTTGCAAGCTATAAACATAGACTGCGAGTATCATCCAGAAGGTAAGGCTCTCTCTAAAGGTGGGGGGGGGGGGGGGGTTTCCATAGACACCTTATGATATTTGTCAACATAGTTTCCACCAACATTTACACACGTTTTGTATCTCTTTGTCATAGACCTCAGCTACCAGTCCATTTAACTAGCTAGTTTATGTTTACTTCATTCTCACTACCAAAGTGTTTGCTACCCAATGACTGTTTCAGCTTGGGATATAAGTGAAAACAACGTGCTACTTAGCCAGATGTATATGCTAAATAATAGAAAACCTTCCAGCATGTAGCTCAAAACAGGTTTTTGGTCTTTACACCAGCATGTGATCAAGTGTTGTGCAGACGAAACACACCATCTGACTGTAGGCCTCGCCAGCGATTCTGGATGGCTTGCTGTAGCTGCTGTAGTATGCAGTAGTATGTAGTGCACAGTATGCATCTGCATTGATTTTTACACCTTCTAGCATAAACTTCCCAAGAAGAAATCCTTTGTGAACCTTAAACACTATTATCATTATTTAATGTTAAAAATTGATTCTGCTTGAATTGCTTTCACTCAGATTTATAATGTGCATGACGCCATTGCCTGACGTTTATTCTCGGGTAACATGAAAAGCGCAAATTTTATCCCCTAATACAGTTTGGTCTAGGAATTTGTTTTCATTATGTTAGTAGCATTCCAAAAAGGGCTGCACCAAGAGGATTCATTGGATCCATCGGATCCAATTTTTTGGTAGCCAAGATGTGTTTAGATTTCATCGACCAGGGAACAAGAAAGTTGAGGAATTTGTATCCAATGTAAAGCATCTATTCTCTTAGATGTATTAATTGATTAGTTGCTTCTGCTCCTCCATAACAAGAGGTGGATGCCCAGACTAGTCCTCTTAATGAATATTTTCCCTACTCAGGTTAACATATCAGTACCTTTCTCTTACTGATGATTTATCCATAACATGCGGACCATAAATTGAAATGCTTTAATTTGCCGATATATCTCCCCAGTATGGACTATTTGTATATTTAAATATTGAATAACAACTCATCAGTCATTTACAGCTGGATTTTTTGTTTCTTTTGCTTTTTTTTTTATCGCTTCCAAGTTATGGCCAGACGGGACTGCTTTAACTAAGTGTGGTTTGTCGAGCTGTGAGAACCTGATGTACAGATAGTTACCTTGTACTTTCTGGATGACACTAGTTTCACAAGAGCCTACATACTGCAGGCTTTATGGGAGAGTGTGGTCTTCGCGGCGGCTATGCAGAGATCATCAACCTCGACCCAGATGTCAAAGCCATGTACCTCAAGAGCATCTCAGCTAAATTGTGTCCAACTACTCTTGGCCAGGTGGGTAGTTTTTTTTTTGTGTGTGTGTGTGTGTGTTTACCTAGTTGTGTTTTACAGGGCCTGAGCTACACTCGTGTGATCCCGTCTCTATATCTACATTTATCCAGTCTTTCTTTCAACTGGTGCACATTGTTTGTCGATATCACCTCCTCATTTAGTCCATTCCAAACGTCTACATTTTGATGTGTGTGTGTGTGTGTATTTACCTACAGTACCCTCCCGAGTTTTGCGCTTGCTTTCTTCCCAAGGCATAGCGCGAAACTCGGGTATTGAAAACACTGTAAAAATGCTTATTTAGTCCGGTGCGAGGTGTACCAACCGTATTTTACAGCTTATAAGACTCACTTTTTCCCCAAAAAAATATCCTGAAAATGCCCCAAACCCCTGTCCACCCAGCAGTGAATGGGTACCAGGTGTTAGCCAAGGGTTTGTGACCCGCCTCCCGGGGTGGTGGCTTCGGCCAACATTACGTAGAGGAGAGGAGCTTGAGCTTGAGTTGGGAGTCACCCAGCCGAATCGTTGATACAATCAGCTTTTTCATCATCTTCTCAGCCAAATAAGCAAATGCCATTATTTTATTCCTTAAGAGGTTATAATTTTGTCTCTCCAGTGATCTTATTGATGTGCCTCTCTGGTGTAAGGTTGCTGGTGACCGTTACTCCCAGGTCTTTTTCTTTTTTTCTAATATACACATTTCCCATGCAGTAATTCCCTGTTTGTCTCCTTGTACTCCTACCGAACTCCGTCACTTTACATTTCTCTGCATTAAACCCATTTCCCACCTCTGACTCCAGTCTGATATCTTATCAATGCCTGTTTGTAGCTGTTTACAATCTTCCTCATTTTCTTTACTTTTCTCAGCAACTTGGCATCATCCACGAACAAACTTACATACTAGCTATCTATTCCTTCCACCCTATGATTGATATAGACCATGAACATCACTGGTGCCAGCACTGACCCTTGAGGAACTCCACTTATTACTCTGCACCACTCTGATTGTTGATCCTTTATGACTGTTCTCATCTCCCTATCCTTCAAGTAATCTTTGATCCATTTCAGCACAGCACCTTTCACACCTCCTTTATTTTTAATTTTTCATGACCATCTCTTGTGCGGTATGTTGTCAAAAGTTTTTTTCAAGTCCAGGAAGACACAGTCGACCCATCCATCTCTCTCGTGTTTCATCAATCACTCGTATTAGCTTCGTAGGTTTATAGTACAATAACTGCCTTTCCTAAAACCAAATTGTCAATCTGTAATAGTATCTGTATCTTCTAGGTATTTAATCCATCTGTTTTTCACAATACTCTCACAATTTATTACAACAACAATGGTTGATACAGGCCTATAATTCAATGGCTCTTCCTTGTTCCCTCCTTTATAAATCGAGACCACATTTGCTTTCTTCCAAACCCAGCGTACTTTTCCTTCTGCTAGTGAGGTCCTAGTGGACACTGACCAGGGGTGACAGGAGACGCTCGGACCGCCGGACAACTTTGTCGATTTACGGACTGGACCAGGCATTTGTCCAGGACATATCCCCGGACCTCGGATTTTGACCGGCAAATCCGATATCCGGGAACTGGAGGTCCGGGAAAACGAGGCTTGTGTGTACATGAAACATTAACAGCAATACAAAAGACAATAGATAATAGATAACAGATGTTATTTACCATGAATTATTTAAAGTTAGGCCTGGTGAGACGAGTGAGTGTGGTGGTTGTGGCTGTGTGTTTACTTTTCCTCTACTCTCGTTTCTCCGCCTTTTTGCCCTTGTCCTTATCGTCACCTGGCTTCTTCGAACCACCACCGCCACCAGTACTTGTAGATGCCATAGTCTTAGCGCGAAACGCCAAAGGTACCGTCACTTGATAAAAAAACAGCGCAGTCGTCAAGATGGCTGCCGGGAAGATAACAAACACCAACATGGACGCTTGCGGGCGGTGCATTCTGGGCCGACATAATTTTGTGACGTCAGCGCGCGTCTCGCCAAAAGTGAATTTGAAGCGCCAAATTCGGATTCTGGTACCATATCTAACCTATCGCCAATACTGTGTTTCGCCAAGCTGAGACTCCCCAAACACGAGGGGCCACTGTAATGAATTATCAGATACTGTTTACACGAAACAGTAATAATTGGTAAGTATAAAAGATCTGTAGACTGTTTTTATTGTCTCAGATAAATGCTTAAAATACATGACACTAGGCAACTTCAATCAAGATCACCCCACTAAAACTGTCCCGTAGGTGGAGACTGTCCTTTTTTCTGTAAATAGTGGACAGAGAAATTACTTTTCTCTTCTCGGATTCTTACATATTCATTTTTTGTAGTCTTGTGCTTCTCCTATAAGCTTTTTCCTCCTTTTTTTCCTCCAACTATCCATGCTTTTTCTCTTTCCAATCATGCTAATTCACATCTATTAAATCAATCATTCTTTTTCTTCTCTGTAATAACCATTCTTGGGACATATCTATCGATTCCGTATTACGATTTCGTATATTTGGATAAACTCGTCCCATTTCTTCTGAGTACTCTTTGTTGCATGGAAAATACTCCAGTCTGTCTGTGAAATATTTTTTTTAAATGTCATTTTCTGCTTTTATATAATTGTATCTTCCTTTCTTGTGTTCTTCTCTTCTCCCCTCTTTTTTGCTATCATTTACTTCGAACTCAATAAGTACATGGTCACTCTTTCCTGGTGGACACTGATAATATACTTTTCTAACTATGTCAAGTTCTTTTGTCAATCGTAGGTCTAGTCTTGATGGTTCTTCGTTCCCTCTAAATCTTGTTTTCGTTTTAACCCCTTGAGAACCAGAACGTAATTTCCATTGTAATTTGGCTACCGTTAGACAATTTTTTAGTGAATATAAGAAATATTTTATAGATATGACCTGCTTAGTATCCTTGTCCACTAGCTAATTTGGTATATTCAGTTATTTTTCATAATTTAATGGCTCGACAAGTTACGACTTCTTATAGCAAAGGAAAGATCTGGGTGCAAAGAGGTTAATCCTGTCAATATTATTCATTTCCAGATCCAACAAAGTAACACGCCATGATTATTCTCCTCATTCAGTATACCATTTTTCCTAGTAAACTTATTTGCAGTTAAAATCTCAAATCACAATTATGTTGTTGCTGTTTTCTATCATAATCTTCAAATATATGCTTGTGTCTCTCAACATGTCTCTATACTCTTCTCTCCCCCATGTATTGGTCTTAGGTGGAACGTATACTACTACAGTCTCTTTTTCTGCCTTTTTTCATCTTTATCTCTAATTTCAACACCTCTGCCATACCTTCTCCTTTTTTTCACATTCCTTACTATCACATCCTTCCTTACTAACAACATTACACCACCTCCTTTTTTCTGATTTGTGTCTCTCTTCCATACATTATATTGACCCTCCCCCATTTCTGGCACATATTCAGCTTCACTCAGCTTTGTTTCTACTAAACTCAGCATGTCTAGTTTCTTGACTCTCAGCCAGTCTCAGGAATCATTTACTTCTGATAATGTTGACACTAGCCCATTTATAGGGTAGCCTATTGTGTAATAGCGCGTTTTCGCGACGTTCACCACCCTGGTCCAGTCCAGTCTATACCGTTCCAGGCTGGACTGATGCTCGCGAAAATACATCGAGACTGGCCCCGTCCCATTCGTCGTTCCTATTGGCTGGGGGATCGAGTGGGCGGTCCTCCGGGCAGAAATGCACACATTTTTAAAAAGCGCGCGTTTTATTTACTTGGCTTCTCAATGGGAAGTCAAGTTGCAGGGATGACTATGAAAAATTGCATGATAAAATTTCATTTAATTTACCGTTAATAACACTATCTATAGTCGCCACTGCCCTAATGTCGCAGGGGGGCATATATTACGAGTTTTAGCATCACTACAGAACACATCACGTGCACAGTACGTAGTTTACCTTATCTACATAACACTATAGCTACGGTACATGTCTTCAGTGACACATACAAGTCTGTAGTGATGCTAAAATTCATAATATATGGTGCCTGGTGACATTAGTGCAGTGGCCACTATAGTGTTGTTGACGGTACATTCATTTCCCAAGATGCTGTTTCAGCAAATTGCGAATATTGTAATTTTTCGTGAAATTACTTTAGTCTTATGGTCGGCCATCATGGTGTTTCATGTCTTATCAGCAGCACGAGAAGCTCCTGGTCGTCTTCCCCGCTGACTGTAGTGCGCATGCACCAGTTCTCCCCACTAGTTCAACCTGGTCCTGCTCGCTGGCCTGGCCCAGTCTCGTCCGTTCCAGCCCGGTCCAATCCACCTCGCGAAAACAGTGGCCGCCCGGGACTAGTCCAGTCCAGACCTGGCCAGAGCGGTCGTGAAAATGCGCTATATGTGTGGATGTGGGTGTGTATTGGGGGATGGGGGGTGAACCCTTGCCCTGTCCTACCAGAAATTATCAATGAGGAAAGGTTGAAAGAAATAAAGTTACCAACACTCAAGCAGAGAAGAGAAAGAGGAGACTTGATAACAATTTTTAAGCTGATAACTAAGATGGAAGAAACAGACAATGAGAGACTACTGACTCGGAAATAAAGAGAAGGTCGATACACGAGGACATACAAAACAACTAGGAAGAGGGAGATGCCTGAACAACATAAAGAAGTACAGCTTCCCTCATAGAAATGTAGAAGTTTGGAATGGACTAACGAGGAGGTGATATCGGCACATATGTGCAATAATTGAAAGAAA
This sequence comes from Chionoecetes opilio, assembly GCA_016584305.1. Classification (NCBI taxonomy): domain Eukaryota; kingdom Metazoa; phylum Arthropoda; class Malacostraca; order Decapoda; family Majidae; genus Chionoecetes; species Chionoecetes opilio. The sequence continues at coordinate 119,059 of JACEEZ010025091.1, forward strand.
GACTGTTTAAATGTAGATACGGAGACGGGACCACACGAGTGTAGCTCAGGCCCTGTAAAACACAACTAGGTAAATACATAGTGCCTTTTTCATCTCTATATATAATGTCCTACCTTGCATCAAACTTTCTTTCTTTCTTTTTACAAGCCTCTCCTCCATACCTCTTATCCCTAAGTTTCTATGTTGGTATAAGACTGAACCAAGATATTTGAATTTATTTACATATTCCATTATTTTTTCCATTCCGTGTAGTTTCACATTGCTTCTCACATGGTTTGCAATCTATATGGGTTTCCAAATTTATGGTACAGCAAGGTCACATATTTGGTGTGTTCAGATTTAGCGTAATCGCATTTGGCGATTCCAATTGATTGCTACCCTGATTCTCATATGGCGACCATATTCTTCTTGCATTAGGTGTATATTTTACCCCATAGGAAATGCTCTCCAACTGTTCTTGGTGCATTTCCTGTTTATCTATTTATCGTTTATTATGATCATACACATCTTACTAATTAAAGGATAAGGGTTAAAGAAACTTTTTATAAGCTCACCTTTATTTCATGGTATCTGATGATGACAGATAAAATGGGGTTTCAAGCCTCCAAATATGTAAAAAAAAGGTTGACTGAGGGCTCTGGTACGAATGCGTTATAAGTTTTTTTTATTGTTTTGATTATTTTCATAGAGTGATTTGCATCTGATGAGGTTTCTGCAGCACCAATTAATTGCCAAATGTGATACCTTACAATATTTAATTGGCAAATATCTCAATGGCTATGACCCCAGTAAAGATAAACTTGTAACACGGGAAAACCATTTGTTCCGATCAATAAATATTTCTTAGCTCTTCCATAATTGCTCTTTTTATTTCAGGTGTAGCTTTTCTCACTTTATAGGAGACCCTTTTTCATAGTGTAGTAGTAATAGTAGAAGTAGAAGCTGGTACATAGCAGTAGCAGGATGATAATATGCAATTGATAGGGAAAGCAACACATTTTTCTGACATCAAGCTTAGAAAAGAGATTGATGGTCATTGATGCATTGTTTCTAATGTACGTACATGCACCCCAACAGGCTGTAATGGAATGTGTCGTCAATCCACCACGTAAGGGGGAAGCATCTTATGAACAGTTTGTATCAGAGAAGACAGCTGTTCTGTCATCCCTTGCCCAGCGTGCCAAGATGGTGGTGGAAACATTCAATTCAGTGCCTGGCATGTCCTGTAACACTGTGCAAGGAGCCATGTATGCCTTCCCTCAGGTAAGAGAGAGAGAGAGAGAGAGAGAGATACAGACAAGACAGATAGATACATAGAGACTGAAACAGACATAGAGACTGAAACAGACATAGAGACTGAAACAGACATAGAGACTGAGACAGAATATGTGAGTTGGAAAGACAGTTAAACAGTCATAGGTATAGGAACAAGGGGGGTCAGGGGGTGCCCGCAATTATGCATGACCCCCCCCCCATATTTTTGTGGTTTTTGGTATGATCGCTGCATATTTATTTCTTTGATCCCTCTATCAACTGCATGTCTCCATCATTATTCTATTTATTCCCATTTTCCTTATTCATTCTTACATCTTTCCTTCTCCTCTTATTCCCTTCTAAGCATGGGAAACCACGTAATCCAAGAAACCATCTACAGGCTGCATATTTGGATGTGTTGCTTTGAACTTTGCATAGGCGTAGGGAAAGGGAGGGGGGTGGCTGGAGGGCAATAGTTTCCCTTTAAAAATTGGCAAGTCAACAGCCACTTTTTGAGGTATTTCACCAAATTTCCACCTATGCAAGTATTGTGGTATGGTTCTTTATTTTATTTAGCATTATCCTTCTAATTCATTTCCGACAGTTCTAGTAGTTGTTGGGCATTGTAGGTTTTGTAGAGCATTTTGCATTTTTTGACATTGTGCCAAAATATCTACATTTATCACTCATTCTCACACACCACTCTAATTTTGCTGATTCCCGTGATTGTAAGTATTATTTTGGAACTATGTATTTTTATGTAGCAGCCATGTTTTTTGTTTTCAGGTATGAGCAGTGAATGAGCTATATATTTTTCCAGAGAATTTTAACATATTGCATTTGTATGAGTTATGCCTAAGGGCTTTTTTCAAACCTCAACAACCCGTCTTATGTTTCTAATATGATATATTTGTTATGGTTTGAAGACCACATTCAATAGGGCGCATCAATTGCTATTATTTTTGTCATATATCATTCAAATAATTTTTATTTCAATCTTATGTTACATCTACAGTAAACCTCTCTAATTCGAACCCGTATGATTCGAACTTTGGATAATTCGACCTGTTTCAGGCCAAGTTCAAATTTTTCAACAACTTTCGAACTTTCCATAATCAGAACTGAAGTTCAAATTTTCAGAGTTTTCTGCAGCAACTTCCACCTCTGTGCCATCCACTTCGTCAGCCAGCCTCCACATCGCCTCCACACATTAATCACCTCAAGCACTGAAGATCTTACCTTACAAATCCCCCGAGTGACACCTGCCAGGGCTGCGTTCAGTAGCGGTCAAACTCCCTCCCCCCCCTCCATACTGAACGATACTGAACGCTTCACAATTTACATTGCTACCAAGATAGCAGCTGCCGAAATGTATCTCTGTGGCTATTCTTATTGTCGAAGAATAACTTGCTGAAGACCCTGTATTTGATGGAGCAGAAGTTATTGCAGCAGGAAATTAAATATTAAGGAGGCAAGAAGAGGAGAGCGAAGAGCAGAAACTTTCTTTTCCCTTTGCTTACATACCCTTATTGTGGCGCGAGCTGACAACCCAGTAGCGATCCACCTCCCACCAAGGCTATAGTGCGGCAGTAGCATGCACTAGGCATACTGTATACTGACGTCACCGTGCGCCTCCGTGTGCACCTGTGCGCGTTGCCTTACTGAACTCAGCCTTTGCTTGAAGACGCTATCAGTGACGCCTGAGTTTTCAGTGTACAGTAGTGCTGCATTTCTAGACTTCAGTATTAGCCATGTTTTGGTGAGTACAAGTAATACAAGCTGTGCTGTTTTGGTATGTTTGAGTGAGTTCTTATTGTGTGGGGGGTTAGAGGTAACCATCGGATAATTCGACCCAAGCCTCCCCCCAATTAGATCGAATTATAGAGGGTTTACTGTATAAGATATTGATATTTCCCTGCATTGGAGTCTTGGATTATGGGGGTTATGAGCATTTTAAGGATTAATCTTCTTCACTATATTTGCTGTTTGATTTCATACTTTGTCAGCTTAACAGAAACTGTTAACTGACATCTTCATTTCTTTATTCACCTCCTTGGTAAACTTTATCAGAAGTTTTATTGGATTTTTCTCAATCTGGGCAGGTGAACTCTCAATTTCATCATTAACAAAACTACAGTAAAACCCTTATAACTCGGCACTGTATAACTCGGAATTTGATATAACTCGGCATGGCAAAGACTAATGTTTTTTTTTTTTTTTTTTTTTTTTTTTTTTACACACACCCACCCACCCACCCACCCACCCACCCACCCACACACACACACACACACACACACACACACACACACACACACACACACACACACACACACCTATGCCCATAGCACATGTAGGCAGTGAGCTCCAGGGTGGAATGATAGGCCCTGGAGGCTCACTCGAGGGTTGTGATGGTTGGCCCTCGCCCGTGGTGGCGCAGGCAGGATTGTTATAGTGACGCCTGTGATTAGAGGCTCATGCCGCCCCGTGTCCTCCCATGCACTCACAGTCGAAGGTAGAGTTAATGGACAGGGCATGTGGGTGTTCTTAGGCCACTCGACGGTGCAAAAAGATTTCAAGTGGATTTATGGGTCTCACTCGGGATCGAACTCGGGTCTTCGAGAACGCCACTCGGTGACGCTAACCACTCTGCTACCCGCCTCACCTAAACTGCATCTCATGGTTTTCACTCGGCATGTCATGCCCTCACAACCTCTTCTGTGAACATGTAAACAGAAAGTTGGCAAAAAATAATGTATCTCGGCATATTGATGTTATAACTGCATCGCTTCGCTTACACTCTGCATATCGTCAGTCGCATAAAGTCGTATTTTTGTCCTTTTGATCTTTTCCTGCAAGCTCAGGCTCTTCAATTTCATTCCCTTCCTGCTGGAGACACCCTTGCGTGATGGAGCTGACATCTTGAAATACAGTACTGTATGATGTAATCCCAAAACACGTAAAATAGGTGGCAAAGTAAAGCAAAGGTCGGGAACCAGCGTGTAGGCTGTCAGCTGCTGAGCCGTGTTTATGTCGTCAAAGCACCGTCTTGGATACGAATTCCGTTTTTTGTCGAAATTGAAAAAGGATTGGTTTCTGCTTCAAAAACACAACAAGCTTGGTAGGAGCCGAAATAATAATCAATGCAAAACATTGCAAACAATATCACAGAGTAGTATAACACACATTTCAGCAAGTGTTATTGGATTGGGTTTCGTAATCCAAGACGGTGCTTGGACGACAAAAACACGGCTCAGCCTACGCACTGGTTCCTGATCTTTGCTTAATTTGCCACCTATTTTACGTGTTTTGGGATTACATCATACAGTACTGTATATCAAGATGTCAGCTCCATCACGCAAGAGTGTCTCCAGCAGGAAGGGAATGAAATTGAAGAGCCTGAGCTGCAGGAAAAGGTGAAAGTGCTGGCAAGGATGGATGCAGGTGCGTCCATGTGTGCTATTTGTGCTGAGTTTGATATCAAATCCAGCACATTCTACCCGTTCATTGGTAAGTGTAGTTTTTATGCTTTTACAGTACTGTATTTCTCTTTTTTTATCAGAGGAGGACATTGAATAACTCGGCACATTGAATAACTCGGCAAGGGCCAGAGCCCCTATCGTGCCGAGTTATAAGGGTTTTACTGTATTTATATGTTTATTTGAAACTTTCCGGCTAGACGTGTCCTCTATGGTAAGGAAGGAATCGTCTTTTAATTTTTATTTACTAGCCTGCTTCCAGTCTAAATCATCTCTTGACTCTTCATTTACTTCCTTAGTCCTCATTCATCCCTCTGTTCACAGATGTACCTGCCACCTAAAGCTGTAGAGGCAGCCAAAGCAGCAGGTCAAGCACCAGATGTCTTCTATGCCTTCCAGTTACTTGAGAATACTGGAATATGCATTGTTCCAGGGTCTGGGTTCGGACAGCGCCCTGGAACCTACCATTTCAGGTATCTATCTGTTTTATCTTTATTGTTATGATTCAAAATGAGATCCAATTGTAAGGTAGGTCATAAAAAGAATTTTATGAGGGACTGAAAGAATGTATGTAGAATAGTGTATATTTGTTGGCAGAGGTAAACTTGAATCAGATGTTAAGAATAGAAATACACATGCATTGTTTAACCCACGAGTTACATTCCTGGAAATATGTGCGTTAAGACAAAAATGCGTTAAATGAATCCTGTTCCCATTAATTCTCCCATTGTTTTCTTAAAATTTTAGATTAATTTTGTGTGTAACTCTGAATTTTTGTAAAACGAGGTTGCATGAAACGAGGTCTAGGTGTAGGCAAAACGTGGCAATATCATGATTAATGGGATTTGAGTAAGAGGAGGGTGCAATGAAGATATGCAGTTGCCTTTAGATCTATACTCTTGACACCCTTGCATGATAGATTGATTCATATATGGAGAGAGCAAGGAGATAAACTGAAGATTATTAATTTATGGAGAGAACCTGGAGATGAACTGACGTTGATTAGTTTACTGAGAGAACGAAGGAGATGGACAGACAGCCAGTAGGCAAACTTTCCTTCTACAGGTTTTGTCATCTAACTAGATTATCATGCTTTAATACATATTGTTTTGGCTTTTAGTAGTTTGTTTCTTGTTTGTTTCTTGTTTCATTCTTTCTTTTCCTAGAATTAAACTTTTTTGGAAATATTTTAAACTTCTTACGAGTTTGATTTTGTTATTTTGACACATTGTGAATTTGTCCTGACTTCCCTCTGCTTTGACCCACAGAACCACAATCCTGCCACAGCCCAAGATGCTCAATACTATGTTGGAGAAATTCAGAGAATTTCACACCAAGTTTGTCCAGCAATATCAGTAAAGAGGAGCAAGAATCTCATGGCCTGTGCACGTCTGCAGGTGAATGCTCATATATATGTTTTTACTGCCACTTTAATATTCTGGTGTGCCTGTAGACTTGACATTTACTGGTTTATTCCACTTGGATGATATGTTTTGTTCCTTGTTTCAATAATACATGAGGTGTTTATTTAATCACTTAGAATAAAAGATGTTGTGAGATGTATTTCTAGATTATGAATGGAGTTGTAAGATGGGTGAAAGAGAGAAAGGGAAATGTCGGGGTAGGAATGTACATAGATAGATTATTGTAAGTGGAAAATGAATACATTTAAATATAATTACATTTCTGCCATACAGTAAACCCTCTCTAATTCGAACCAGTATGATTCGAACTTCGGATTATTCGACCCGTTTCAGGTCAAGTCCAAATTTTTCAACAACTTTCCAACTTTCCATAATCCGAACTGAAGTTTGATTTTTTTTGTTTTGTTACGTTGGAGCCTATAGCACCTGTAGGCTTCTGGAGAGTCGTGATGTCGGTCCTCTTGGCTGTTGGTGGGGCAAGATAGATTTCTATAGTGACACCTGTGGTCTTAGGTGAAGATCTCGTTTTCTGTGATCTTCAGTCAGGCTCAGTATTTTCTGCACATTGTTCGAATTGTCAGAGTTTTCTGCAGCATCTTCCACCTCCTCTGTGCCATCCACTTCGTCAGCCAGCCTCCACATCGCCTCCAACACATTAAGCACCTCAAGCACTGAAGACCTTACCATACATATCCCCAGAGTGACACCACTCAGCTGTTGCATTTAGTAGCGGTCACCCTCCCCCCCTCGCACTCTCCCTACTGAATGATACTGACTTCTTAACATTACACATTGCTACCAAGATAGTAGCTGCTGAAATTTATCTCTGTGGCTATTCTTATTGTTGAAGAATAACTTGCTGATGACCCTGTATTTGATGCAGCAGAAGTAATAGCAACAGGAAATTAAATATTAAGGAGGCAAGAAGAGGAGAGTCTTTCTTTGTACTTTGTTTACATACCCTTATTGTGGCGCGAGCTGGCAACTCAGTGGCGATTCACCTCCCAGCTGGGCTGTAGTGCGGGGGTAGCGTGCGCTAGGCATACTGTATGCTGCTGTCACCGTGCGCCTCCGTGTGCACCCGTTAGTGCTGCCTTACTGAACGCAGCCCTTGCCTGAAGACGCTATCAGTGACGCCTGAGTGCTGAGTGTACAGTAGTACTGCATTCCAAGACTTCAGTATTAGCCATGTTTTGGTGAGTACAAGTAATACAATCTGTGCTGTTTTAGTGAGTTTTTATTGTATGGAGGGGCTAGAGGTAACCATCGGATAATTCAGACTTTTGGCTAATTCGACCCAGGTCTGCCCCCAATTAGTTTGAATTAGAGAGGGTTTACTTTATAACAAACTTTGTTCATTATAAGATGTGAAAGTTTGCTATTTCCGACCATTTCCATCTACAGTAAACCCTCGCATATTCGGACCGTCATTATTCGGATTCCGACATTATTCGGACCTCTCTCTTTTATGTTATTTACGTCAAAAAAATTGAATTATGAACGTAGAGGTCAAAGTAGTTGGCGTAGTTCCATCGTCGCCATGGGTAAACACATGCGCGCAACAAGATCATAATATTCCTCCTAAAATTACCACAGAAAATGTACATAAACACAAACAGGCCAGACTGGAAAATATTTACGGCACAATTTCCTAACCATTCCTTCACTGGCTTACAGCTATGACACGGTGCACCATCTTGCATGAATGTCTCAGCATTGCACTTGTCAAAACACTCCTCTAAATTGTCAAACAGTAAATTGAGATATCTTTCACCATTCAGAGTAACCTATTTAAATGAGTAGGTGGAATGTTATCGGTTGTGTCGCGAATTTTTTTCAACCAGCGCTCAAGACTTCTTAGTGAGACTTTTGCCTCCTCTGCAATCTCTTTTGGTCTAAAACCAGCCTTGTGTAGGGAGTAGATAAGGGTGATCTGATCACTTGCTGAGTTATGGCTTACAACCCATCACCACACTACCTAAACCAGGCTTCACAATGTAGCGCTCGATTTCACAATATCTGGCGCACAGACAGCCGAGATGACACGACACCCATCCACCCGTCATGAAAAAAAATCAAAATAATTCACTTTTAATGGCACCCGTCATGAAAAAAAATCAAAATAATTCCTTTTAATGGTTTAGGAGATTTTATGAGGAGAGGGAAAAAGCCGTCCAACGCATCGCTACGCCAACTACTTTGACTTCCACTGTACGTATTATCTACAGATTTTTTGAATTTTTTGCCCGAATTTCTCAGATTTATGTAAACTTTGCAACACTGCTTTTTAGTTGCGCACCTGTTTTCTTATGGTAAACACCTCATTACCCGGTCTGTGTTCGGACAATGGCGAAAGAGTTTGTGGCTTTTGGGGCTGTTTCTGGCCTCCTGGAGGTGCTGTTGTTCCTCTGCTTTATCCTGACTGTAGTCCTGATGGCTCCCTCAACTGTGAAGCCATCGAAAAAGGTATTGTCTCTGGAGGTGAAGCGGGAAATTCTTCAAAGGATTGACGAAGGTTGGTCTAGTTCTAGGATCATGGCACACTATGATCTTGCTAAGTCTACCCTTTCCGATATTAGGAGATCTAAAGATAAGCTCTTGGGTTATTCTGCTGAGTTTTCTTTTGCTTCTAAGACTGGAAGAAAAGGCATAAGGAAGGTTATGGCTATGCCATTGTCAGTAGAATTAGATCAATGTGCTAAGCAGTGGTTCTTGCAACATCGTACTAGGGGTGTGATGGTTCGTTGTTCGGAGATGAAAATGGCTGCTGAGAAATTTGCTGGAGAGATAGGTCTGCCAATTTCAAGGCATCTGATGGTTGGCCTTATCGTTTCAAACTTGGACATGGTCTTACCAAGCGTAAGTCTTGTGGTGAAAGTTTGGATGCCTCGGAAGAGCATGCAGAGGAATTTCGGCAGACATTTAAGGATTTGATTAAGAAGGAAAATCTTTTACTTGAGCAAATCTACAATGTTGACGAAACAGGCTTTACTATCGCTCAATTCCCGAGAATACCCTGGCCAGTGAGAAGTAGAAATCTGTGCCCGGTCGAAAACGGTGCAAGTTGCGCATGTCTGTGATGTGTTGTGCTAATGCTGCAGGCACTCACCGCCTGACTCCTGTGGTGATAGGCAAGGCAAAACAGCCGCGTTGTCTCCGTAGGATAATTAATAATCTCCCAGTTGTGTATGACCATTCAAAGAAGGCTTGGTTTACTACCAAGATCTTCAAGGATTGGTTTTATAAACATCTGGTGCCAGAGATTATTAATTTTCAGACGGAAGTCCTGCACTACAGCCGCGACCGAGTCCGAGCTCTCCTTCTCGACAATGCACCCAGCGTATCCCGTCCAGAGTGAGTTGGTTGGTGACAAAGGTCGTTTCAGGGTCTTGTATTTTCCTCCTAATACGACTTCACTCATTCAACCAATGGACCAGGAATGACCAGATTGTATTATCGTGGCTATGAAACGGCTGTACTGGTGGAGGTTTTTAGAGCAGGTAATGGTGGTGATTGACGAGGAAGACAGGGATGTTGGCCAGCTGACACTCGACAACCTGCGCAAGTATGATCTCAAATCTGGCATTTTCAACCTGGCTCGTTCTTGGAAGGATGTTTCAGCCAGCACCCTGTCTAATGGCTGGAATCGTCTGATTCGTGGCACTGATCCAGTGATTGAATTTGAGGGATTTGAGACTGATCACTTTCACCGCCACATTGTGCAGGCTGGGGAGACAGTGACCGAAGATGTTAGTGATTGGTTGGATGGTGATGAAGGTGACCCTGGGTATCAGACACTGACGGACGCTGAGATTGCTGATTCGGTTTTACACCCGGATCAACAAAACTCTAGTGACGATGATGATGACGATGACGTACTGCCGACTCGACCAACGGCATCTGCCATAAGGCAGGCAGCAGAAACACTAGTTGAGTATTTGGAGCACCCAAATACTGAAGCTGACCTACGTGTTTTTGCTACATCTCTACGGGAGATCCGTGATAGAATTTTTGCAACCCAGAGTCGCTGGATACTACGCCAGACAACCATAGACACCTTCTTTAAACCAGCTCCTTCTGGTCCTTCATCTTCACTATCCTCTAAAACCCCACCTTCGTCTCCTCTACTTATGGCTGCCTAACCATCCTCACCTGTTGCAGGCCCTTCAGGCATAGTCAGTCCAATAGAGAGTGACTCCGAATCTGCGGATTCACCTCTGCCTTTGATGGTGAGTATCAGTGAGGGGGAGGAGGTGGCTTTATAAGCTGCCACAAGTCGCCACTAGACCACACGGGAATTATCATCATGACGGCATCAGAGGTGGTGACTATAAATACTGTACTGTAGCCTATTGTGTATTTTTACTGTAGATCTATTTATTTACATTATTTATCTTATGCTTAGTGATATTTGCATGACTTGGAAATGTTATGTATTTACCTAGATTTTTTTTTTTTTTTTTTCTTCAAATCCTCGCATTATTCGGATCTTGCATTACTCGGACCACTCCTTGGCCCAATTAGTCCGGATACGCGAGGGTTTACTGTATAATGAACTTTGTTCTTTACATTACATGAAACTTCATGTACTTGCGTATCCAGCCTTCACAAATTGCGTATGCAGCCATCACAAATACTACACACATACAGGGAAATAAAACAATACAGGAAACCCTCCTTATACAGACCTCGATATGACAAATTTCTGCTTTATCGAACTTTTTCTGCTAATCTGATATATGCAAGGATTTACCGAATTAATTCGGTAAATGCGGGTTTGGTTCAGTGGTAGGCCAGCCGAACATGCGTAGGTCGGATGGTGGCAGTGAAAACAAAGCCGACCGGGCGATGCGCAGCTGCGCGTCGATCAGTCTGGCAAAGCAAAATTGCAAGTGCAAACGACCTCCGAATGCAAACACCTCCTCTCACGTCCTCCCGTGCCTCACTACTTTGCCTGCCTCCTGAGCCTCACCACGTATTGTTTCAATTTCCCTGTATGCGTGTAGTACATATTTGTGGTAGCTGCATGCACGTAAGTATACAAACTTTCATCTAATGTATCAAACAAAGTTTATTTATACAGTGGTCCCTCACATTTGGCGATTAAATTAGTCTAGCCAAACCAGCGCCAAAAGTTAGTTTCGCCAAACGTGAATAGTACTTTCAATGTGAAAATTATCCATTAGTCTTTGACGAGGCCCGAGTCCACCCTTTTGACCTCCATTTTCGTACTTTAACTGCTTAAAAGCAAACGCATTATACATGAAACATTAACAGCATACAAAAGACAATAGATAATAGATAACATGTTATTTACCATGAATTCTTTAGAGTTAGGCCTGGTGAGATGAGTGAGTGTGGTGGTTGTGTAGGCGATGGTGGTTGTGGCTGTGTGTTTACTTTTCCTCCACTCTCGTTTCTCCGCTTTTTTGCCCTTGTCCTTATCGTCACCTGGCTTTCTCGAACCACCACTGCCACCAGTACTTGAAGATGCCATTGTCCTAGCACGAAACGCCAAAGGTACCGTCACCTGGAGAAAAAACAGCGCAGCCATCAAGATGGCTGCCGGGAAGATAACAAACACCAACATGGACGCTTGCGGGCGGTGCATTCTGGTCCGACGTCAGCGCGTGTCTCGCCAAAAGTGAATTTGAAGCGCCAAATTGGGATTCTGGTTTAATATCCAACCTATCGCCAATACTGTGTTTCACCGAGCTGAGACTCGCCAAACGCGAGGGACCACTGTACACAGAAATGGTCGGAAATAGGGAACTTTCGCCTCATATTTTGAACAATGTTTGTTATATGCAAAAAAAAATAATCCCTCGGATATAACGTCACCCCCACTCCCTCAATTGGTTCGTTATAGTGAGGGTTTACTCTATTTACTTTGGCGAGGTACGGGAGAAAGCGAGCGGAGATGTTTAAAATCGAGCTGGACCCACAGAGGTAAACTCTTTACTCTCACCTTCCCTTCTCTTTTGGTTTGTTTGGGCTATCTATTAGTTTCTATCTTCTTTCTTCCTCTATACATTTTCCCAGCTACATTATTGGAATTTGTCACAAATACCAGTGGAACCATCCTCCAGGCTGCTCCTCATTCTCATAACATTTCAGTGGCAATATTTAAGCATTTTCCGACGAACACTTATGTATACTTAAGAGGTTAGTTTCCAGATCGTTACTCCACCAGAGACAACGTGACAACTTACATCAGAGATGCATCAGTTACCTCAGTCCTGCTTTCTCTTGCCCAAACAGACATGACCCATGATCAGATAAAACTGCTGAGCAATGCCTAATGAGGAGGTGTTAGAGATAAAGGTTTGGGTTTCACTGATCAGGCGCCACCTTCAGTGATTAAGAAATAATTCTTGCCTGCTCTCACCATGTCACTGGCCTCCATTTGTACTCATATGTACACCACTGGGGTATTGTCATAAATGACACTTTTATAACCTCAAAGAAGGATACATATAAACAACAACAACAAAAGAAAGATAAGGCAATATTAATGGAAAATAAAGGGGCAGGTATCACACAAATACCTATCATTCAACAAGTATTGCTTGTACATAGTCATGTTTATCATTTGGTGACTAAATGGCAGAGAAAGGTTGCTAAGTGCAACTTTGCGAAATGTAAATAATTAAGACAATAGGAAAAATGTTAATGGCACAAAAGTCCTCAGTCAACCCTTGTCTGCTTATTTACTTGCTTAAAACCTTAGTTTTTTTCTATCAGTCAATATTGGGATGAAATAAAAGTCAGCTTATATAAAAAATAATTATAATCTTCATCCTTCAATTAGTAAGATGTGCAAGTGTTGGTACCCAAGCACTTCCTAGAGGGGAAATTATTCACCAAATGCAGACATTGCTGGACAGCTAACTAGGGTACATTCTTTTTGATCTTGTATCATTGAATTTTAATTTAACACAGTGCAATCAACTTATATATTTCTGCAGAGCTGAATTCCACATCTGTTTAGGGTAAAGTATTGTATGTCAAGATAGGCATGTTTAGTGAATCCTGCTTTAATGGGTAATCTTCAGCCCAATATCATGTTTGTAAGTGTCCTTAATTATGTTATTCGCTCTCTTTTAAGTAGGAGATTGGGTTATGGTTACAATGGTGAGTGGGATGCTAATACCTATAAGTTCATGTACACAGATGTAGGAAACAACCTTAGTCTTTAACATTCTAAAAAGATCTTATATTGCAAAATGTGAAACATTTTTGGTAAGGTGTGCAAATAAATTAGCAGACTGATTTGTGTTCACTCGTTTTCCAGAGCTCCCTGCCTACATCAACAATTATTTCATGCAGACAGTGAATCACAAGCCTGGCTGTGGTAATCTTTCTACACTGGTCATCATTCATTGAGTTTTGCAATATTTACTCACCACTCGTAACCCCTTGATGCCCAGAACATAATTTCCATTGCAATATACTGTATGTCCCATTAGACTATTTTAATTAATATGTCATTTTTTTTAGATATGACCTGTTTAGTATCCTTGTCGACTAACTAATTTGATATATTCTGTTACTTTTCGTAATTATATGGCTCGACAACATACACCTTTTTATAGCAAAGGAAAGATCTGGGCGCAAAGGGGTAAAACTTAACCTTAACCAACTTAACTTAATCTGCACCTGTTTTCTCTAGCACTAACAATGATATTCAACTGAATAATTAAAACGTCCTTGTAAATATTTTGTGGACATCACATACAATTCTTTATGTATCTGTAACAAAGTAAAGGAGTCAGGAGAGGCCACTTATTTCTAAAAATTTGATATACAATATTAATGAATCGTGAAGTTTACTTGTCCTTGTCCTATTTCAACATGTACTCTTTTTTCAGGCAATCATGACTGCATTTCTGGCATTGGAGTTTTTAACTTCTGGACAAACTTAGAAATCATTGCTAGACAATACTGGTAGGGCTCCAACATTTCATGGATATATATATATACAGTGGGGTAGGTAACTAATGCAGGTAACTGGTACTGTTATGTAAACTTGCCATGCTTGACAAAAACACGTTAGCCACAAACTCTAAATGAATGGGTTTATATTTGGAAAATTATTAATTGGTTCCAGGGACATGCCCGTTCTCGGGTACAAATCTTGGTTCAATCTATCAAGAGCGCTGACTGTGACATCCTCCCTCATCCAAGCCTGCCGGCACACTGGAGTTTCAGCCACACCCACCTTGCCAAACACCACATACACTTGCACTTACGCACTCACTCACTTCCAGAAAGCAGTTAGTCTTACTTTTTCAGTGTTGAATTAGTCGTCGGGGGAGGAAGGTGTGTAGTGTGCGCTATTAGATAACTATAAATAAAAGTCAATTTGTATATAATTTTAGAATGATACGTGGAAGTAGATTAGTACTGCACAGTATACTGAGCAAAAAAAATTACAGAAAACGTGAGTATTAAGCCGTAGTCACACGAGCACTTTTTCCGGCAATATTCAGCCAGCAAGACAAATCCAGCTCAAACTCGGCTAATATTGCCAACTTTGTGGAAAGACGAACCTGCTCGTGTTGTTGGCTGAATATTGCCCAGTTTTGGCTAAATTCTAACCGTGAAACTACCCCTAACGAATATTATTTGACGTTCAGTGTTAATGCACGCCCTAATTCAAAATACAGAAGCTGAAATAAACAACTACATAGTGGCAAGAACCGATCCCAAGACAATTGTGAAGTCTTGTACATTTTTGGTAACTTTTCGGACGATATATAAATCTTAGGAGGATTTCGTGAGTCAGTGATGGTCTTCCCTATTTTCTTTGTTGGCTGTCTACCTTTTTAGGGGATACTGGACTGGACCATCTTACCGCTGCTGACTGACGCCTCCATAAGAATATAAGAACATGAGTCCATTCCAATCATTCACCACCCTATTTGTGAACCAGTTTCTCCCTATTTATCCCTATTTCTCCAAAGAAGCTTTTTCAGATACGGCTTGGCTCCCGCGCCGATTAAAACGAGAAGCCAAAATTGGCGTTAAAACTCGGCTAACTCTGTGAAAGTCCGTGTGACCAGAAATCGGCTCAAAATTGGCTTGGCCAAATATTGCCGGCTAAATATTCTCAAAAAAAGCTGTCGTGTGACCCACCTTTAAGGTCGGTAGTGACCGCAAAGTTTTTGTCCATTATAACCCTGTAATTATTTGTGATACAAACGCACTTCATATCCTTTAAAATTATAGTTCGCAACGTGTCACCTTGATACTTTGCAAAATGACATCAGGCACACTCTAGACAAGTTCATCGCGGCTGTGGGAACTGTAACGGTTATCATCACGACTGAGTATCACACCGTTTACACCGTCTGGCACACTGTTTACACGGACAGTGAATTCACTGTAACTTTCGGGAGACACCGCAGTACTGTACATGTAATATCCAGGGGGCAACAGAACAGTAGAGAAGAGAGCCTGTTTCAACCTTGCCAACCCAGTCGTCGTCCACTTGCAAATGGCAGTCAAACTAGACCAGTGTTGCCACATTTTCAATTGGGAATTACCATACTGGCTCCTCAAAATCATGTTTTTTTCAGTAGAATTATTGTACAGGCTCCTAAAAATTATTGTCTTTTTTATCGTACATTATTTTTAAATGCATTTTTATGTGCTTGCTAATAGGAGCAGTCAACTACTCGATGATAATCTGGAATCAGTACAGTCGTCCTGCCATTACCAAGTGCCAGGCGGAAATATAGTTACTGTATTAAGTGAAACATAATTACTTCCAAAAATAAAGATATATTTTTGGTATTTTTTTTTCCATGTGATTTTTGAAAGACAGATTAAGAAAAGAAAACATATGAGTATTAGTACAACAACTTTCGCTTGCCGCGGGACCAAAACAATTGACAGCTGGAACCTTCTAACACACGTTCATCACCTATCACCTGCCACCAATAGACAATGCACAAATTCTCCTGTTGAACAAGAGAGGGTGCCTTGAGATAAGTGCCTTCGAATGTGAGAGGCTTTCAGCTTCATGAGGAAACCGGAGGAAAATTTCTCGTACATGTACGATAATTATCGTACATGTACGATAATTATCGTACGTGTCGCAAAACTGAGGCAGGCCACGTGCATAAGGTGCGTGGTGGGAGGGGTTTCCAATGCATGATTGGAGTATAATTTTAATACGATAACAAAATATTGTCATTTATTCTGCATGGTTTCACTTTGTTGTAGACTTATTTACAATTTTTATATATACATCTTATTTCGATCAGTCCATCCTAAGTCATCATCAATGGATTTTTTTGTGTGTGTGTTTTTCCCAACAAAAATTATGTTATACACACAAACCTCATTTTCCCGGACTAATAGGGGGGAGCACTGGTCCGGGAACCGGAACAGTCCGATGCCATTACCCACCCCCTGACGTTTATCCTACTCTAGTATTTACTACTGTCCGGCAACCGCCAATATCAACTACCCCGCCGCGGACTTTTACCTCCGCTGAGCATGCTGCCACCTGGCTGGAGGCAGCAGAAAGTGTTCAATAGTCTCGAGAGACGTTCCTGCACCAGGGGCAGTGGGGGTCAGGGGACTAACGGAGGCGGTGCAGGTGAACCATGAGTGTCGTGTGCCCAAATGTAAGCAATAAGACCGCTGAGCATGCTGCCACCTGGCGGGAGGCAGCAGAAAGTGTTCAATAGTCTCAGAGTTGTTCCTGCACCAGGGGCAGTGGGAGTCAGGGGACTGACGGAGGCTGTGCAGGTGAACGTGAGTGTCTTGTGCCCAAATGAAAACAATACGACCGCTGAGCATGCTGCCACCTGGCGGGAGGCGCGGACACTGACCAGGAGTGACAGGAGATGCTCGGACCGCCGGACAACGTTGTCAATTTATGAACAGGACCAGGCATTTCAACGTAAAAAAAAAAATTGTCCGGGACTCTGACATATCCCCGGACCTTTGATTTTGTCCGGCAAATCCGATATCCGGGAAATCGAGGTTTGTGTGTATTGTGTGTATTAATGGTAAAAAAAAAAAAATTGTGTAAACCTAAATTCATATAAAATAGAGTACCGTATTTTAAGGCTTATAAGACGCTGCATCTTGGAAGACGCACCCTGATTTTGGAAAGAAATTTCTAAGATTATTTTTCTTTTTTCTTCAAAAAATTGTCATTTTCACACAAGAACACACTCGCTATTCATTATCTTCATTCAGCACTGCTCATCAGCCATTTTTATTTGCTAGCTTGAATGCGATAGTACAGGAGAACCTCGTTTATCCGGCACCCTCGGGGGGCAGCGCATGCCGGATAACTCATTTTGCCGTTGTTTTGAGAGTTACTCTTATGGAATCCCCCAAAATCCTTTTTTTTTTTTTTTTTTTTTTTTTCTTTTTTTTTCCCATCACAGGAACTGGCCAAGGCACAACAAAATGGTAACACAAAGGCCGCTTAGTTCCAGTCCTATAAAGAAGACAGTCAGAGAATAAAATAAAAAAGTGGGGTGAGCCAATTTAGTTCGGGAGTGTCTTGTTACTCTTCTCTTGAAAGATGTAAGTCATAGGAAAGTGGAAAATAGAAACAGGAAGAGAGTTCCAGAGTTTATCAGTGGAAAAAAAAAAAAAAAAAAAGCCTGGGTCGAATAGTGCCGTTGTTTTGAGGCTGCCGTTGTTTTGAATGCCGGTTAAACGAGGTTCTCCTGTATAAGTAAATTGTCATGTTGGCTGGTTGAACATGTTGTACAAGCAGGTCGGACGGCGGGAGTGAAAATAAAACCGACCACGGCGGTGTGCAGCTGCGTGCCTGCCTGGCGTGCCGATCAGCTGAGTCTGGCTTTGTCGCCCTGAGTGTAAACACCTCTCCCGTCCTCCCATGCCTCGCTTCATTGCCTGCCTCCTGTGCCTCACCATGTATTGTTTGAATTTTCCTGTATGCATGTAGTATTTATGATGGCTGCATGTACATAAGTATACAAACTTTCATCTAATTTAACAAACAAAGTTCCTTATTCACGGAATGGCTGTTGGCGCCAATCTGCCGAGGCGGAATGGCTCCCGCCAGTACCGCAGTATACATCACAACGTAAAGACAGATAACAGATAAGTACTGAGGTTACATCATTTTAAGAGGCTGAATTGAATAGCTATCTAAGCTAACCTCCTACAACATTCGTCTTGGAAGACGCACGAGTATTTTTCAGGGTATTTTTTAGAGAAAAAAGTTTGTCTTATAAGCCGTAAAATACGGTACTTGACAATAACTGCTGGATGCTTGGTAGCTCTTAACTAAATACAGTCAAACCTCGGGTTTCGAAAGCCTCCCTTTCCGAACAAATCGGATCACGAACAGAATTTCAAACTCATAATTGCACCGGTTGCCTTTTTGATAACTCGGTTGCCGAACAAGCTACTCGGCAACTGTGCGCGTTAGTCACGCCGCGGAGCTCACTCAGTAAACATCCGCTCCGAACTGTTCTTTGATTTTGACGATTTTTCTTGTGTTGTGCATTATTTCGGTATTATTTTACACTTGGACCAAAACTTGATACCGAAGATAACAATAAAGTCGCCAGGACAACTTTTTTTTTCAATTTACAGACGTTTGGTGGCGTTAATACTTATATTTCTACATCCATGATTTCAGGAAGGTTAGAAGGGGCTATCTGGGAATCTGTGTCATTTTGTGTCTTCATCTGTGTATCTGTGTCATATTATGGCTATAAATGAACAAATTACAAAAATATCACCAGAGTGGCGACCAACACTAAGGTATGTTCTGAGTGTCCTTCTGCTGTCGTCGTTGCCCGAAAAAAAACGAGTAGCGAAATTTGAAACCGTATATACTTGCAGATACAAAGCATAAAACAATGCTGAAACAGGGTAGATTACACTGGTCGACAAAAAAAAATCGAACATATGGTTCTGGACTAAATGAAGCTGATTATAGGTAAATAGACCCTGCTGAACTCGAATCTGATGTTCAATTAACTCTATCACGTCCAGTTTTTGAGAACCAGACGCAATTCATGAAAAAATATGGGTAAAATCAGCAGAAATAGGTTTCACCAATGTTTTCATTTTAAACTCTTAATCTTTTCTTTTCTCAAGCCTATTTAGGGCAGTGCAGTGCTTTTGAGTCAATGTGGTTTGTGCAGTGAGCAGGGGAGGGTGTGCGCACTGCGTATTGGCGAGGGGTTAGCAGGCTGTGTAGTACATTTTTACCTACTGATCGTACAGCTATTGACATGTTTAAACATTTTATTTTTCTTTGCAGATATGATGTATTTGATTTAGTGGAGTCCTAATTTTAGTTGGTTTACCGTATATAGTACCTTGTACCGGGCTGTGATGGAGCGCCGTAACTGTGTGAATGCATCGGACAGTTTTTGTTACATATGTGGAATTTTTACCCCTGACAGTCTGAAGAAACCTCTTACGAAGAATATTAAAGCAGCTTATCTGCATTACTTCAAGTGCCGTATAGGTGATCAAGATAAGAAGTGGGCCCCTCACGTAGCATGCAACCCCTATGTGAACCACTTGAATGAATGGATGCGTGGCAAACGGCCATCAGGCATGGCATTCGGCATCCCAATGGTTTGGCGTGAACAAAAGGATCACAGTACTGACTGCTACTTCTGCCTCACTAACATCAAAGGATATTCAGTAAAAACGCGAGGTAAAATCAGGTATCCTGACGTACCTTCTGCCATCAGGCCTGTGCCACATGGTCCTGATCTCCCAGTTCCAAATGTTCCAATTGCAAGTGCTAATTAGAAAGAACATGGAAGTAGAGGGAATGGAAAACATTATGATCTACAGTGACAAGAGAGAAATGGAGGAAACAGTAATTGAGCTAGAAGAGGTAGAAAAGGTACTGAAAGCTTTGAAGAACAGCAAAGCTGCAGGGACAGATGGACTCATAGGGGAGCTTGTTAAATATGGAGGAGAAATGGTAAAACAGGCAATATATAACATATGTGACACAGTGCTGGAGCAAGGCTGCGTGCCACAGGACTGGAAAAAGAGCAGAGTGACCCTAATACACAAAGGAGGAGGACATAGCCAATTATAGGCCCATAGCTGTCATGAACATACTAGCCAAGGTTTTTGGAATAATTATTAATGAGAAGTTGAAAATGTGGATAGAGGAAAACAAGATGTTAGGAGAGGAGCAAAGTGGGTTCAGGAAAGGCAGAGGTGGAATGGTAAATATATTTACACTAAAAGAAATTATTGAAAGAAACAAGCCCCAGAAGAAAGAGCTTTACTTAGTATTTATAGATATCGAAAAGGCGTACGACATAGTAAATAGAGGAAAGTTAATAAGATTACTGAGACACATTAATTGGAGTAGATACAAAGGTGGTGGACGTAATAAACAGCATGTATGAAGGGAACGAAGTGAAATTTACTCTAGGTGACATTACAACTGCCTGGATGGAAAATAATATAGGAGTTAGACAAGGATGAGTCATGTCCCCAACATTATTTAACCTGTATTTAGAGGATGTGGGAATTTATGTCACATACATATTTAATTTGAAAGTTCTCTTACCTAACATCAAACCCATATATCCCTGCCCGACTAGCTAATCAACTAACTAGGATACTTATCGGTGGATAGTGGGTTAAAAATGGGCTGTAGGTCTTGTATTAATACTGCAATGGTCTTGTGATCCGCAGTGGTCGCCGGGATCGAGGCCGCCCGTGAAATACAGAAGCGGAGGGGCGGAGGCGAGTGTTTCGTTACGGCGTCAGAAGGGCTTTCACACCAAGTTACTTGACGCACGGCTATTGTTATCAGTGTGTTGTTTCTTTACACATGTCCTTTGATTTTAAGCTATATGTACAAAAGAGTCTATATACAATTCTTATCAATGTAATCAGATAAGATCAAAGAGATGCTACTCTCACGGGAACTGGAATGGTACTCGTACTTGTAGACAAGCAAGCACGTATATTAGATTGATGTTATCCTCACGGAGGGTCTGGGTGTACTGATTCTCCAAGGTGGGCGAGACCCCCGCTACCAATACCTATGACACGTGTATCATGTCAGGTGGCCTAGACTCTAATGGGCGGCGGCCAATGACCGCGCTTCAAAATCAAGGTGCTAATTATTTAAGTGCAATGCTTATTAACCACTGGGAATATTCATTTATCCTATCCCAGTACTAATCATTTACTTAAATTACCTTAATATTACCCATTACCATTATAATTATATATATACATCCCTATACACCCCTATCACGAGCGGAAAATACTTCACTCACAAGGGGGGGGGGAAACAAAACCACCACTCTACCAATTATGAGAGGGTGGCTTATGGATAATTTCCACAGAGGAACTGATCGTGAGAATCAGGAAGTCAAGTAAAGGAGTAGCAATTGGAGGAGAGAAGTTAGGATGTCTAGCCTATGCTGATGATGTAGTACTGATGGCAGAAAGTAAGGATGAAATGGAGGAAATTTTACACATAACAAACACATACGGAATGGAATGGGACCTGAAGTTTAGTGAAAGGAAATGGAAAGTCATGGAGTCTAACAGTGAAGGTAGGAGTCAGTGGGTGCTTCCGAATAATGTCCTAGAAGTAGTAGAAAAGTATGTATACCTAGGAATGGAAGTAAACAAGGAAGGGATAGGCGGTGAAAAGCAGAGGAAACTTAATGAAGGCAAGGCAAGGAGGATGACAGGCATGATTATAAATGGTGGTAACAGTCATTAATAAATATGAGGTAGGCAGGAGTTTATGGAAGGGGATGGCTGTACCCTATTGTCTGTATGGGTCAGAAATGACTCAGTACAGGGAAGGAGACATCATGCACTTAGAAAAGGCTCAGAACATAGTAGGCAGATGGGGACTAGGAGCTTGTAAGAGCACTGCTGTAGAGGCCATAAGGGGAGACATGGGATGGAGCACCTTCATGGAAAGGATAGTTAAAGGAAAACAGGTGTTCCACAAGAAAATTGAAAGACTTAGTGAAGATAGATGGGCAAAGAAAATATCCCAAGAAAATAGATCAAGTTCCACCTGGAAGAAGGAACTAGAGAGATGGAAAAGAAGAGAAAATGTGGGAGAGGAATGGAACATGATGGAGACAAGAGATTTCAAAAAGAAAATTGAGGAAAATGGGCTAGTTAAATGGCAGGAAGGAATGGCCAGGAAATCAACGTTGCAGTGGTACAGGAGGAAACAGAAACCAGAGGGGGTGACCTGGTATGTAGGAGACTGGGGGAGTAAGTTACTCTACAAAGCAAGAACAGGCACCTTGGAAGTCAACGGAAGGAACAGGGAACTGGAGAACCAGAATTGCAGCTGCAGGGTAGGAAAGAAAGAAACCGTAGAACATGTCATTGTGGAATGCAACAAGTATAGGAGTCAGAGGGAAAGGCTTATAGTGTCAATAGTAACAGTCCTAACAGAGAGCCTCTCCGAGAGGTGTCACTCGGCTGATTTAACATGGCGCGCCATTTTGAATTCATGGACGGCAGCGATCCTAGCGGCAGCAGGGTAACTGTGACAGTCGTCCGTGCAAAAAGAGGGGGAATCTCATCTCCTTTTGGTGATGATGGAGTGATAATGGAAGGTGGGAGAGAGGGAAGGAAGGAGATATGAGAGAAGGAAAGGAGGAATAAGGAGTAAGGAAGAAATTGGAGGGATGAAGAGTCAGAAGAGGAACTGACGAGGAATTCGAAAGAAATAAGAAATCAAAGAAGGGAAGGAATTCCTCCACTCACGCGTTACCCATCTTCCCCCACCCATTCACTCACCCATTACCCCACACCCCACACCCATTCACTCACCCATTACCCATCACCCCACACCCATTCACTCACCCATCACCCCCACCCATTCACTCACCCATTACCCATCACCCCGGACCCATTCACTCAACCATTACCCATCACACCACTAACACTAATTAGTGTTAAGTATGGAATACAAGCCTCCTATCCACACATTCACCATCCATCCACATCCACTAGACATCACTATCCACATGCATCCTTATCGTTCCACACTGCATCCACACGTGGATGTAGTGTCACATCACCCACATCCACACTACCTTCACGCATCCTACATCACCCATAAACACACTGCATACGCGCTACCCACATCACTTTTCATTGTCAACGGCGGGTCTGGGGTGTGCACGTTTCATGTTGCACCCTTTCACTACTCCGCTTCGGCTTTTCCAGGCCATCACTAATGTCTATCAGTGTCTATGTTAGCATGTGGGTAACGGCCGGGCCTACTGTTACGTTAGTATCATCTTCCTCCACGGTCTGAGCGAACTAGTCATAGTCACTAACGCTACTCTGTACACCTATGTACACCTATACTCTATACACACCATACTGTACAGTATGTGATTACTGGGTAACTGGCACTTGGCAAAAACTAACAAGGCGTTAGTCAGCACGTGGATACGCGGATCCATCGAATGGATCCCACTGCTGCCACCATTATGTAATGCCCACTTTGTATGTGTGCTCCACAGTCCTGGTTACTCTGCTGCCACCACCCACATCAAGTGGGAAAAAAAATATAACTGAATAAAATAAAAGATGTGAAAAAAAGGTAAGTACTGTTTGGATCTAAATAATAATTCGTTAATAAATAATCATTAATATATTTCTCCCTTTGCTTGTAATATCATAATAATTATACATTCACAAGTTGTCTTAATTCTAAGTCTTCTTCTCCCCTTACGATACGCACGCGTAGTGCTCAAGTCGTTATCCTAATGTAGTTTACTATCTCTGGTAACTTCGGTTGCACTGTTACCACATTAACGATACGCACGCGTAGTGCTCAAGTCGTCATCCTAATGTAGTTTACTATCTCTGGTAACTTCGGTTGCACTGTTACCACATTAACGATACGCACGCGTAGTGCTCAAGTCGTCATCCTAATGTAGTTTACTATCTCTGGTAACTTCGGTTGCACTGTTACCACTTTAACGATACGCACATACAGTGCTCAAGCCGTTGTCCTATACTAATGTAGTCTATCCCACTTCCAAAGTTTCCCTCTCACTCATTTTTCTGTTCCCTTCTTTCTCCTTGGCCTCACACGGCTGGCTGTAATATGCTGTAGTTGTCCCCTCTGCTAATTCGTGACCGCTTGGCCACCAGGTCCGCCAACGGCTCCTACCTTGGGACCCTTTACAAGGGCGAGAATATCACCTCCCCACAGGCGACTTAACTCAGCGGGCGTCTGGCTGCTTCTCAGGTTATCCTAATGTTGAACTCCCCTTCTCACTTCGTTTCGCTACGTGGCGAATTACTACTGGCTTAAAATATAAGCCTTTCTCCCTAACCAGTGATTCAGGACTGAGGCGTGGAGGAAAATTACTCGTTAGCTTATTGATACTTATATGTTATTTCATCTCTTCCCCTATTAATGTAATTTCTCTCGTTACATGTACATTCTACAAAGAGAAGACTACGACGATGAAAAAATTTAGAGTTGTTTTGGGCGAAATTGATATTCCAGGTGCTATATTTCCGTGCTCGCTGACAACATAGAGAAGACCTGAGGTGATGGTTGATGTGCAAAGGCTTCTAAACCAGGAAAACAGTCACAGCAGTCTCATTAAGAAGTAAGCAAGTGGTAGGGACACATTACGTACCTACCAGTTGCTTACCTTTTGACGAGGCTTTGTTATGACTCTGTTTTCTTGGTTTAGAAGCCTCTGCACATCAGCCTTTACCTCAGGTCTTCTCTATAGTGTTGTCAGCGAGAACAGAGCACAGTAATATAGCACCTGGAATATCAATTTCGCGCAAAATAACTCGAAATTCTTCCATTGCCGTAGTTTTCCCTTCGTAGGTCCACCCGCGGCGACTCCGCCAGCCCGGGGCCCGTGGCCGGGGCCCGCCTTATCCCCACAATGCACCGATGTAAACAAACCGTGACGTAGTTATGGGTAGGGTCCATTAGGATGACAATCAAAGGACTGAAAACTGATCAAAATGTCTTTCCCAAGTGAAATAAACAGGGGAAGAGTTAACAAGTTTTGTTAACGAAGGAGACGAAGTGGAAGAGGACCTATGAAGCGATACTAAGCGACAAAGGTCACAAGAAGAAGAAAAAGGACCCAATCCAAGCGTTCCGAAGACAGGTCAGAGGCAGGCTTGGAGTAGATTATCCCGTGGAAACAACATAAAAGAGAGGACATTAGAGCAGAATCTGACGAGTGGCTGAGGTTATTACCCTAAAGTAAGAAAGACAAGTAAGAAACGCCTGTGATAGCATCATAGGACATCACCAGGGCTCATAGTGTTCCCCAAGGGATCCTCGCAGCCCTTAAACAAGAACAAGAACAAGAAGAAAGGCTCACTTGACATGAAAAACAACACGGAGTGTAGCCACAACTCGGGAGAAAGGACCAGCCACGGTATGAAAGGTTCTATGATGGTGGCTATGGAGGGGATTTACTTTTCAGAGCCAGGACAAAGTCGCTGGAGGTAAATAGTCGTATGTACAGATGGAAGAATGGTGGCAGCAAGGTGTGTGTGACAGGAGTGGATGAAACCGTGGAACACTTGATGCTGGAATGTGAACGGTATGAGTATGCTAGAACAAAGAAGTTGGAGGTAGTGGTAGGAGAGGTCGGAGTGGAAGAATGGCGAGAGATGCGAGACAGGAGTGTGGAGATGGAGTACCTGCTGGGGTTGTGTGCTGAGTGGAGGAGTGACAGTCGTGTGATTGAGTGTAAAAGAATTCTTGGAGAATTCTTGGTGAGTACGTAGGAGAGAGCATGAGAGGCAGGGGGCCCCTCAGTGATGGGGGACCCCGTATGAATGTGATGCAGAAAGAGGAAGGAGGGGAAAAAGAAATCCCTAGTTTTGCTTCCCCCTTTTGCTTCTCCCAACAGATTACGTGTGTGGGAGAACGCCGGACCAAAGGCTTCACTGACAGCATCCGCTGGGTGACTCCCAAATCAAGATCAAGGAAACTAGCCTTTCTAGATATTGAGAAAGCGTATGACAGAGTGGATAGGAGAATGTTATGTAAGGAATTGGAGACGATTGGCATGAGTGAGAAGGTTGTTAAAATAATAAGCAGTATGTATGAGAACACACAGGCCAAGTTCAGTATGGGTGACCTCGAGACTGGATGGGTGAATAGTAAGAGAGGAGTAAGACAGGGCTGTGTCCTTTCTCCTCTACTTTTTGGATTATATGTTGAGGAAATGGCAGTGAGAGTGAAGCGTACAGGTCTGGGTGTGAAAATTGGAGATGAAGTGTTGAGTGTACTGATGTATGCAGATGATGTGGTGATCCTTAGTGAAAACCACAATGAGCTACAAGAGATGCTGAATGCTGTGACTGAGTATGGAAGGGACTTCAACGTTAGGCTCAGTAAGGAGAAGAGTCAAGTGTTGGTGGTGAATGGGGATGACTCTGATGATGACAGGATTTGGATGGTGGGTGGGAATGAAATAAAGAGAACGAAAGAGTACAAGTATCTGGGTATTTGGTTGGATGATAAAGGCTATGAGAAAACTAAACATGAGAGGATAGCTAGAGCCAACCAGTGGGTTGGTAGGCTAGGCAGTGTGGCACGATGTCGGGCCAACAAGTATGAAGTGGTGAGAGGACTATGGAAGGGTGTGGCAGTCCCTAGCATTATGTATGGCCTGGAAACAATGGTGTGGTCTAGGAAGGAGTTGGACAGATTGGAAGTAACACAGAACAAAGCAGGCAGAATAGCATTAGGAGCCAATAGGTATGTGGCAGTGGAAGCGATTAGAGGAGACATGGGATGGAGCACGTTCAGAGAGAGGATAGCAAAGGCAGGACTGAGGTACAGATCTCGAGCTAGACTGCAACGAATGGATGACAGCAAATGGGCAAGCAAGGTTTGGGACTGGAATATGTATGGGAAGTGGATGAAAGACTCAGTAAAAGTGGAAAGATGGACAGGTGAACTGGGAATGTTTGTGACAAGAGTGATGAGACATGGGAGTATGGCTGTATGCAAAAAGGAAATAAATAGGAGAGTGGAAGAGAAAGGGAAAGAAGAATGGCTGAGGGGAATGAGTGAGAAATCAACACTGGAATGGTAGCTACAGGAGAAAGGACCAGCCACGGTATGAAAGGTTCTATGATGGTGGCTATGGAGGGGACCTACTCTTCAGAGCCAGGACAAAGTCACTGGAGGTAAATAGTCGTATGTACAGATGGAAGAATGGTGGCAGCAAGGTATGTGTGATGTGTGTGACAGGAGTGGATGAAACCGTGGAGCACTTGATGCTGGAATGTGAACGGTATGAGTATGCTAGAACAAAGATGTTGGAGGTAGTGGTAGGAGAGGTCGGAGTGGAAGAATGGCGAGAGATGAGAGACAGGAGAGTGGAGATGGAGTACTTGCTGGGGTTGTGTGCTGAGTGGAGGAGTGACAGTCGTGTGATTGAGTGTAAAAGAATACTTGAAGAACTCTTGGAGAGCACGCATGAGAGAGCATGAGAGGCAGGGGGCCCCTCAGTGATGGGGGACCCCGTATGAATGTGATGCAGAGAGAGGAAGGAGGGGAAAAAGAAATCCCTAGTTTTGCTTCCCCCTTTTGCTTCTCTCCCAACAGATTACGTGTGTGGGAGAACGCCGGACCAAAGGCTTCACTGACAGCATCTGCTGGGTGACTCCCAAATCAAGATCAAGATCAAGATCTGTCGTCTTCAATTTAAGCAAAAGCCAAAAATGAAGCTGAAAAGAACACAGAAAATTTTTACATAATCAGGGGAAATCCTTGGGAGCGACGAATACTAAGAGTGAAGAGGAGAGAGGTGAACCCGGAGCCAATAACAGCACCGAGGAATGCGGCAGAAGGAGGGGCCGCACAGCCCAACAGGAACTAGCCGGAAATCAAAATCACTTGAGGAGACGAGGACAGACAAAAGACACCACCCAGGCGAGAGAATACATGAAGTTTGGATGTATAAATGTGAGGGGTTGGGGTGTTGGTAAATATGAGGATGTATGCAAGGAATTGAGTGAATGGAAATTCGAACTAGTTGGTGTGACTGAAACCCATTTAAGAGACAATGTACGAATGCATGATAGTGAGTATGAGATGATTGGAAAAGGACGAAAGAAACAAGAGAAACTAGGAGGAGGGGTTGCCTTTCTTCATAGAAAGGAAGGAAACCTTAAAGTAGATGAGATAGACGTGGGTAATAGTGCTATGAGTGAGGATGTTCTGGCTGCTAGAGTAGAATGTTTGGGTCAGAACGACAAGGAAAAAAGTTTATAGTGATTGTGGTATACATGACGGTTGAGGGTGATAGAGCAGGGAGAGAGAATAGAAAGAAGTACAACATTATAAAGAAAATTTTTAGAGACCATGCCGGAGAGAGTGTGATGGTAGTTATGGGTGATATGAATGCACATCTGGGTATGCTAGGAGAGCAAATAAATCAAAATGGAGAAATGCTTGCTGAATTTATAGATGAGTTAGAGTTAGAAAACCTGAATGAGACTGTGGCAGAGGGTCGAGTGACGTGGAATGCAAGAAACCAAGAGAGTGCAATTGATTATGTGTTGGTGAATGGCAAAATGCGAGAGAGTGTTGCTCGAATGTGGATAGATGAAGAGGGAAAAATTGATATTGTGTCTGATCATAATATGCTTGTAGTGGACTGTATGAAGTGGAATAAAAGTGAGCCAAAAGTAAGGACGGTGAAGAACAAATGGAGGTTGAGAGATGCAAAATGGGAAGATTTTCAAGTGTGTCTGAGTGAGATGTGGGACAGAGAAAGAGTACAGGAGGTGAATGAGCTAAATGAGAGACTAACGGAAAATGTGAGGAGCGCTGCACTTAAAAAAATAGGGTTTATTAGAACAAATGGAAGAAAGAGAGTAAATAAACCATGGTGGAATGAGGATATTAGAGAGGCAAGGAAGGAACGAAAAAGGTTAAACAGGAAATGTAGAGGGTTAAAGAAAGGAGGCAAGAAAGTGAAGAAGCGGAGGATGAATACCAGAATGCATGGACAGAATATGTGAAACAGCAGCGACTAACAAAACGAAAGATAAGAGATGCGAAAGTTATGTGTGACAGGAGTAAGATCCGATCCCTAAAAGAGAAAGGACTTGCAGGTGGGCGTGAGTGGTACAGATTCATGAGAGGGGAAAAGATGGCTGGGAATGAAGATGTGAAAGCATTGAAAGAAAATGCTGAATGTGTAACAGATGAGACAAAAATCAAAGAGGTTATAAAAAACTTTTGGGAAGACATAGGAGGCGTGGGTGAAATCTTTGACGTAAGACCAGAATGTATAACGTTGGAAAAAAGATGCGGAAGAGTTGAATGAATGGATTAGCAGGGATGAAGTAGAGAAGTGTGTAAGGAGGCAAAAGAATGAAAAAGCAGCAGGCCCGGATGAAATACCATATGAGATGTACAAGAATGGGGTGAGGTGGTGATTGACAGGATGACTGACCTATTTAACCGTGTGTGGGAAGAAGAAAGGGTGCCTAGAAAATGGAATGAATGTAGAGTAACCTATTGCATAAAGGAGGATACAAGAGTAAGAATGAATTGAAGAACATAGACCAATAGCCCTAATGAATACAGTAGGTAAAGTTTTTAGTGCAGTGTTGAAGGAAAGGTTGTGTAAATGGTTGGAGAGAGCTATGGTGTTAGGTGAGGAGCAAAATGGTTTTCGAGTGGATAGGAGGGCAGAGGACAACATGTTTGTGGTGAATGAAATAATTGAAAAGAAGGAAAGGGAGGGAAAGACACTGTACCTTGGGTTCCTAGACATTGAGAAAGCCTATGATAGAGTAAACAGAGAAATGTTATGCAAGGTTTTGGAAAAGGTTGGGTTGAGCCAAAGATAGTGAACATAGTGAGAAGCATGTATGAAGACACTAGAGCAAAATATAGGCTAGGTAGTATAGAAACAGAATGGGTGAGGAGTGAGAGAGGTGTTTTGGCAAGGATGCACTCTGTCCCCAACCTTGTTTAGTTTGTATACTGAGGAACTGGCAGTAAGGATGAGAAGAATGGATGCAGGAGTGAGAGTAGGAAATGACAAAATAAGCTTGTTAATGTATGCAGATGATATGGTAGTTATGAGTGAGTCGGCCGAGGAACTCCAGAGCCTGTTAGATGTGGTGAATGAGTATGGGAGAGACTTTGGAGTAAAATTTAGCCGTGAGAAAAGTAAGGTGATGATAGTATAATATAACAGAGGATGACAGAAATGCTACATGGAGACTGGAGAAAATGAATTAGAACAAACTAGTGAATACAAGTACCTAGGGATGTGCATTAGTTCCAATGGATGTGGAAAAGCAAAGGCTGAAAAGATCAGCCAGGCCAATCAGTGGGTTGGTCGACTTGGGAGTGTGGCAAGGATGAGGGCAAGCAAGTATGATGTGTTGAGGGAAGTGTGGAAAAGTGTGGCTGTCCCAAGCATTATGTATGGTATGGAGGTGATTGCATGGAATGAGAGTGAAATAGAGATATTGGAAGTGGGACAAAATAAGTAACAAGAATGGCACTGAATGCACC
This sequence comes from Chionoecetes opilio, assembly GCA_016584305.1. NCBI lineage: Eukaryota > Metazoa > Arthropoda > Malacostraca > Decapoda > Majidae > Chionoecetes > Chionoecetes opilio. The sequence goes on from JACEEZ010025091.1 coordinate 149,751, forward strand.
CAGATACGCAGCGACTGAAGGTTTAAGAGGTGACATGGGATGGAGTACATTTAGGGAGAGACATTCGAAAGCAACACTCAGGTATAAGATCAGACTGGAACGAATGGAGGACACAAGATTGGCACGAAAAGTTTATTTGTGGAGTGAATGTAGTAGTAAATGGGGGAAGCGATGCCAAAAAATGGTAGAAAGAAGTGGATTGCGATTTTGGTGGATGTATCAACTGATAGATGGAAGACCGAATGTAATTGAATGGAAGATGTTGAATGGTGATGAAGAAGGCCTTGAGTGGGATGTGAGAAGTGGAAACTGAGATCGATAGAGTAGTGAAGTATGTGGGGCTGAGTAAGTGGAAAAATGAGATGGAGCAAAAGAAAACACTAGAATGGTATAGGAGAAAGAGGCACCAGCGTATGAAAGTGTGTATGATGGAACCCGGGGTGGCGACCTTCTCTTCCAAGCCAGAACACAGTGCTTAGATGTAAATGCAAGGAACTATAGATGGTCCGAGTCAGGCAGCAAAGTGTGCCAGATGTGTGACATGGGTGAGGATGAAACAGTGGAACATGTGATACTAGAATGTGAGAAGTATAGCGGGGAGAGAATGGAAATGATGCGGGTGGTTTTGACTGAAATGGGAGGTGACATGAACGAGGTGGTTGAAAGGACAGGAAGAGAATGGATGTTATTACTGCTGGGACTGTGTGGTGAGACAAGTGGACGGATGATTGAGACATTGAAGAGTTTTTGGAAAGAATGTGGTATATGAGAATAGACAATAGACTCTACAGCCCTAAAACAAGAACAAGAACAAGACTACAGGAGCAGCCGGTTTAAAGGCCTGGCCTATGAAGAAAAGGCCACCTGTAACATCAAGATCAAGATCAAAAATTTGTGTGCCAACTTGAGGTTTGCTGGTGATGTGTGAGGCTTAAGTTATAAGGTAAGTAATGATATGTGGTTCGGTAAATATTACCGTAATTATCGTTTCCGGTAAATATGCAGGGTATTATTTTACGATAGGACCAAACTTCCCTACACAATTGGGAGCATGGTTTTTGTTTACTTTATTGTATTCAAAGAAACATTTTGTCCTTGAGCTTTCCGTCGCAAATCAATAGTTTCGGAGATATAGAACATTTTAGGTTGGAGGAAGAATAGTTCTCCTTGTTTACAAAATGCCTCTCTCTTCCTCTTCTTGTGACCTACATCGCTTTTGGGTTATAATGGACGAGAGTTTCGCGGTCGTTTTCAGAGACAACGACTATTTTTTCTTGGCCTACAATAGGTGCTTGTTCTAAAAGAGATAGTTTTATTTTGCGCAAACCCATAAAAAAAAAAAAGGTATACTTTGTGGTTAAGGTTAGGTTAGGTTTCATTAAAACCTCTAAGGTTAGGTTAGGTTTCATTAAAACCTATAAGGTTAGGTTAGGTTTCATTAAAACCTTTAAGGTTAGGTTAGGTTTCATTAAAACCTTTAAGGTTAGGTTAGGTTTCATTAAAACCTTTAAGGTTAGGTTAGGTTTCATTATATATTATATATTCTATAAGGTTAGAGGCGTTTTCTGCGGGGGATTTCGCTTGCTGCCGCAACAACAACAACAACAAATTTTTGCGGGTTGGGCAATCATCTTCCCTGGATGATTGAACAGCAAGCGAAATTTGAACAATCAAATTTTTTTTCACTTGCAAGCGAAATCCCCTGCAAAAAACGCATTAGGTTAAGTTTCATTTTTTTTTTTTTTTTTTTTTTTTTTTCGCAAATAAAACTCCTCAGAAAAAGCACCTATTGTAGGCCAAGAAAAATGCCCGGTGTCTCTGTAAATGACCGCGAAACTCTCGTCCATTATTACCCGCTTTTGTTCCAGAGTATGTTTTCCGTGCGCACCCGTGGCTAGGAGGTTAATCTCGGGTTTGGTATTTTATTAAACTTTTATTATTAGACCCATTAGGTTAGGAAAGGGGTTCAGGTTAAGTTAGGTAAGGTTTCAGGGCAGACATTCAAGAGAGTTAAAGGGCACGGTGTTTTAGCTTAACTAACTTCCTCTATTTGTACAACCCGGAAGTCGCGGGATTCTGGTACGAGATATGGCAGTGGCGCTACGGTGTCACTATGGGCTTCGATAGCTGATTGGCTGAGCGAGTACAATTACGTCACAGCCTCGCCACGAATCACATAGTATTTCTCAAAAAGTTTCAGCCAATCACAAGCCTTCCACGCTCTCAGCTGTGTTTATAAACAATTCATCATCCACACCAAATGCTCCACCCTTCTTCCTCCTCCTCCTCCTCCACCTCCTAGCTTCTCCTTCTCCTCCTCCTCTTCCTCCCCCTAACCTTTTCTTATAGCAGTTGGTAGTATTTTGTAGTAGTAGCAGCAGTAATACGCCGTGTTTTTATCGTCCAAGCACCGTCTTGGATTACGAAGACCACTCCAATAACACTTGCTGAAATGTGTATTATATACTGCTTTGTGATATTGTTTGCAATGTTTTAGACTGATTATTATTTCGGCCCCTACCAAGCTTGTTGTGTTGTTGCCGCAGAACCAATCCTTTTTTCAATTGCGAGAAAAAAACGGTCCTTCGTACCAAGACGATGCTGGACACAAAAACACGGCTATAGTATAGTAGCAGCAGTAATATAGTGGTAGTAGTAGTAGTAGTAGTAGTATAGTAGTAGTAGTAGTAGTAGTAGTAGTAGTAGTGATGAAGGAGGAGGATTAGGTAGAGGAAGAAGGGAAGAATAAAGGGTAAGAGGAAGGATGAGGAGGTAAAACACGGCTATAATAGTAGTAGCAGCAGTAATAGTATGGTGGTATGGTAGTGGTAAGTAGTAGTAGTAGTAGTAGTAGTGGTGATAAAGGGAGGAGGAATTGGGTAGAGGAAGAAGGGGAAGAAAAAAGGAAGGAAGGATGAGGAGGAAAATACCTTGTCTGTCGCAGAGCCGTGTGGTGGGGTCTGGTCAGATGCCACCGTTCGCCACTCGGCTCATCACCTCATAACAAACTCATCACGAGCGGATGGCATTGTAATATGGCCTAATTTGTTTTGTATACTTGCCCTGTTCAGTTCTTGAGTCAGAAAACACATATACTGTATACTCAATTTGAGTATTTTTATGTATATTGCGTGCTCTACAACTGCCTGGAGGCAGTTGTCTGATTTTGACAGCTCAACGTCTTTAAGTACGTCATCAATGTGCCTGCAGAATCCCAAAAAGTTGCCAAAACAGCTGTTGGAAGTCGCTAGGTCGTGAAGACCGAAGTAAGCCTCTCTGAAGTAGCCCCAGGTTAGGTTAGGTAAAGTTCTGGGCCCGTATTTAATAGCTTATGGGTTTCCTATAAGCAGACAAAATGGCGAAGTTCGCCATAAGTCACTGAAAATCTCCATAAGTTGCTCGTGTTTTCCCAAAAAGCTCCCCATAAGCACTATGGGATGTCCGGAGGTCCCAAAGGACCCTTTATGTTGACATAAGTCGTCAACATGGCAGCAAAAACAACTCTTCCGCCAGCCCCAAAACCCAGGCTTTTTCGTGCCAGAAGAGACTTTCCCTCGGCTAATTGAGTGACGAAAAAACTTGTCAAGGGGTATGGGCTGAACCATGAGGGAATTATGTATGTCACTCGTGAATGCATCCCTCCCAGAGTAAATAAAAAGGAACCATACACTGACAGGGGGAATGAAAATTATAATAACATTATGATTGTTTCCTCGCCATTGGCAAATGCAGCAGGCACTGAGCAGTGCAGCTGCTGCAGTGATGACCATGGAGCAGCTGGAATGGACAGGGAAAATATTTTGCCCACGGCCGTCCATGGTAATACTACTCTCATATACCCAAATTCTCGGCGAGACAAAAAACCCGAGAATTCTCGCCGACGGAAATTTTTGACGACAGTTCCACTTCTACTAATAGATGAAAATGATGAATAAAGGGTTTTCATTGTTTATTTGACACAACATTTTTTCGAAGGCATTATTATTTTCTATTTAGTATTGATATGTTTATAATAAATTTAGCTCTTGTTTTTGGCAGAAATTAAGGTAAAGATTTTGTTTTTAACCTACGCAGTATATCTCCCTTCTGGAGGCTATCATTCACTTAAAGCACGTAGTGGAATACTACTTCCGGAAAAACAAAAATTGAATACTTGGAAAGAAGGTAAATTTTTTACACCGGACCAGAATTACCTACAGAATTGGGAAAGTGTCTTTCGGGTTACCTTATGATTCTAAGAAATCTCAAGATTTGCTCAAATCATTACTTTTGGAGTATCAAATGTTTTTAGTAAGAAGTTACCGTATAGGATATATAAATTTTAACTAACCTAAACCCACCTTTAGATTCACTACCTAACTAAGTAACGCAACCCCACCTTTAGATTTGCTAACCAACTCCACCTTTAATCACTAAAAAACCAACCTAACTCCAACGTTTTAACTTCTAACTAAAGCCAAATCCTCATGAAAGTTCCGCGTAAGGAAGAAAAGCAGAGGCGATGCAGGTCACAAGAGGAAGAAGGAGTGAGATGCACGTAAACACTAGTCTTTCTCCTCCCTATAAATAACGGTATTGTTGTAGTGTTTGTCCGTACTCCCCCCTCTCCCCCAAACAATTTGGGGACCTTGGGAATGCGGAATTTTTTACTGGGGTACAAATGTGCGTTTGCAACCACATATTTTATTGAGTTAGGTAGTGGCGTAAAAATCCCTAGATCTTGGGAAAATTGATTGGATTTCTTCAATCAAAAACCTGTGACCTTGACGATCCTCAAAAAACAGAATGACCGGAGTATCGAGCCCACCCCTCCCACTAAGAAGTAAGGTAAAAAAAATTAGGTTACCGGGGGGTCGAGGGGCCCCATTTGGTTAGGTTTTAGTATAATTTCGGGTGTTATCGCCTAAGTTGGGATAGATTCGGGTCGAGGGGGCAGAGCCCCTCGTAGGAGGTTATTTTTATTTTCTTGGGTTAGGTTAGATTACAAGGGGGACCTCGTAATCTCGGAACTTAAAAGGTTGGGTTTAATTTCCCATATCTTAGGAAAATTACCCTAAATATGGGTAATTTTGACTCAGGACTACACAACTCCAAAAATACGTGTTTTCAATGCATTATTTAGTCCCCACCCTAAACCCCACATTCCCACAGGTCCCCAAGCTTTTTTGGGGGGAAAGGGGAGAATACACACAAACCTCGATTTCCCGGACCTCCATTTCCCGGATTCGAATTTGCCGGACAAAATCCGAGGTCCGGGGATATGTCAGAGTCCGGACATTTTTATTTAAATTTTTTTTTTTTTTTTTATTATTATACACACAACCCTCGTTTTTCCCGGACCTCCATTTCCGGAAAATCGGATTTGCCGGTCAAATCAGAGGTCCCGGGGATTTTGTCAGAGTCCGGACTAATGCCTGGTCCCGTCCGTAAATTGACAAAGTTGTCCGGCGGTCCGAGCGTCTCCTGTCACACCTGGTCAGTGTCCGCGCCTCCCGCCAGGTGTCAGCATGCTCAGCGGTCGTATTGTTTACATTTGGGTACACGACACTCACTCTCCAAAACACCAACCCCCTCCCGGCAACACGCTGTCATCGCCTCACCTGTGCCTTCCTGGGGAAAGACAGGTCAACTACGGGCACCTGTGATAGCATCATAGGACATCACCAGGGCTCATAGTGTTCCCCAAGGATCCTCGCAGCACTAAAAACAACAACAAAGTGACATAAAAGTCGGGGGGGGAAAGCTGATATTGGCGGTTGCCGGACAGTAAATACTAGAGTAGGATAAACGTCCGGGGTGAGTAATTGCCTCGGACTGTTGCGATTCCCGGACGTTTGGGGTTTCCCCGGACCAGTGCTCCCCCCTATTAGTCCGGGAAAACGAGGGTTGTGTGTACGTTGAAATGTCTAGTCCTGTTCGTAAATTGACAAAGTTGTCCGGCGGTCCGAGCGTCTCCTGTCACCCCTGGTCAGTGTCCGCGCCTCCCGCCAGGTGGCAGCATGCTCAGCGGTCGTACTGTTTACATTTGGGCACATGACACTCACGTTTCACCTGCCCCGCCTCCATCAGTCCCCCTGACTCCCACTGCCCCTGGTGCAGGAACATCTCTGAGACTACTGAACACTTTCTGCTGCCTCCTGCCAGGTGGCAGCATGCTCAGCGGTCGTATTGTTTACATTTGGACGCACGACACTCAGGGTTCCCCTGCACCGCCTCCGTTGTCCCCTGACCCCCACTGCCCCTGGTGCAGGAACGTCTCTTGAGACTATTAAACCATTTTTCTGCTGCCTCCCGCCAGGTTGCAGCATGCTCAGGGGGTCGTATTGTTTACATTTGGGCCCCCACGAACCTCACGGTTCACCTGGCACCACCTCCGTTAGCCCCCTGACCCCCACGGGCCCCTGGTGCAGGAACGTCTCTTGAGACTATTGAACACTTTCTGCTGCCTCCCGCCAGGTGGCAGCATGCTCAGGGGGGTCGTATTGTTTACATTTGGGCACACGACACTCACGGTTCACCTGCACTCCCTCATTTAAAGTCCCCTGACCCCCACTGCCCCTGGTGCAGGAACGTCTCTTGAGACTATTGAACACTTTCTGCTGCCTCCTGCCAGGTGCAGCATGCTCAGCAGACGTAAAAGTCCGCGGCGGAGTAGTTGATATTGGTGGTTCCCGGACAGTAATACTAGAGTAGGATAAACGTCCGGGGGTGGGAAAGGGCATCGGACTGTTGCAATTCCCGGACTTTTGCGGTTCCCGTACCAGTGCTCCCCCCTATTAGTCCGGGAAAACGGGTTTGTGTGTATAGGCAAACGCTGAAATTTACCAAATAACTCATATTTCCAAATATAATGGCGGAAGGGTGACGGAAGGTACACACAAGGTAAACCATGTAGTAAAGGAGGAGAAAGAAGAAATAGCCAGGGAGGAAGTGATGACCAGCAGACAGAGATACGGCAGTATACTTAGCTACAGATACGGCATTATATCTACCTAGCTACGTATACTGCCGTATCTCTGTCTGATCATCACTCCCTCCGGGCTTTTGCTCCTTTCTCCTTCTTTACTACAGGGTTTTAAACCTGTTGTGTTTCCTTCCGTCACCCTTCTACCATTACTTTTGGAGATACATCATCTTATTTATAGGGGGGGAGAGGGGCAAGTGTTTACATCGTTCCCGCTTAAAACTTTTCTACGGGATGTTATTTACTGTATATATGAATTAATCCTTTAAAATTGCTTTTATTTCAGTTCGTAAGGTTCTCACATAATTTATTGCTCATATTTTACTGATTTCCAAGTGTTATTTCATGATCTAAGAGGCTTTTTAGGGTAATGAAAATGCTACGTTTAGCGGGAATTTTAGTCAGCAGGAACTGCTAGACCCATAGCTATGGGGGAAATTTGCTCCATAGCTATGGAGATCTTATGGGCGACTTTATGTTATGCCCCAACCAAAGACTACTCTATATTGACTTGCTACTCATTTTGGGCTATTTCCGTGGGGGCCAGTTTTTTCGATTCCTGCCATTTTTTGAACATCACTCCTTTTTCCCTTCCTATGGTGTATCAGTATATGTGAATACCGTTATCTTCGTAAATGTTTGTTCTATAATATTATCAAATAAAAAGATTGTAAAATACCTAAAGAAATTCCATTATGAGACTCCTGAAGAAATATGCATGATATTCACTTGAACTCATCGCCATTTAATATTTTGCGCGAAAACATTTTAGATGAAACATATCAAAGAAGCGGATTTTTATAGCTTTCCATTGATATATTTCGTTTTCTGATAAATGAATCAGAACCATGCATAAAATTTGCGTTAACTAAAAAAATTACATCATCTATCGGGATATTTACCCGATTGGTGATGTTATTTATTTAGTTAACGCTAATTTATGCATGGTTCTAATTCATTTATCAGAAAACGAAATATAGCAATGGAAAGCTAATAAAATTCTGCTTCTATTGATATGTTTTCATGTAAAACGTCTTCACGCAAAATATTAAATGGCGATGAGTTTAAGTTAATATAAGTTCATGCATATTTCTTCAGTCTCATAATGGAATTTCTTTAGTGTATTTTTCAATTTTTTATTTGATAATATTATAGAAACAAACATTTACGAAAATAACAGTGTTATTTATACGATAAACCCTAGTCTACTGCAGTGCTATTCAACCTGGGTGGACGGTCCACCTAAAGGTGGAGAGTCTGAGTGGGGGTGGACGGGTGTCTTGGGGGGGACAGGTGGGTGGACGAGATCATGCCCACGTGTTGGTATAGATAAGGGAAAAATAAATTATGGTATAAAACTAGGTAAAGGTGGGGATATTTTTACAAGTACAGTAAACCTTCATGCTCGCGGGTTTCAGGCTCGCGGATTTGATTACTCGCGGGTTTTCAACCCTTTTTTTTTTCTTTTGTTTTCCCTCCCAATTGCTTGCTCTCTAAGGGGCCTTATCTGCCCATGTATGAAGTATGTCTCACATGTTTTGGGGAGGATCCACTCATACAGCTCTCCTAAACAGGGTTGAGTCAAAAGCTTTTCGTCTCATCAACTCCTTCCTCTGACTGACTGTCTTCAATCTTTAAATCACCGCCGCAATGTTGCTTCTCTTTCTCCCCCTCTACCTTATTTTCATGCTCACTGCTCTTCTGAACTTTCGAACTGCATGCCTCCCCCCCTCCCCCGGCCTCGCTGCACAAGACTTTCTACTCATTCTTATCCCTATTCTGTCCATCTTCCTAATGCAAGAGTTAATCAGTATCTTTACTCTTTCATCCCTTTCACTGGTAAACTCTGGAACTCTCTTCCTGTTTCTATTTTCCACTTTCCTATGACTTAAATCTTTTCAAAAGAAGAGTAACAAGACACCTCCCGAACTAAATTGGCTCACCCCTCTGTTTTTATTTTATACTCTTACTGTCTTCTTTATAGGGACTGGCGACTAAGCGGGCTTTTGTGTTACCCATTTTTTTTTGTGCCCCTTTGGGCCCGTTCCTTGTGATGTAAAAAAAAAAAAAAAAAAAAAAAAAAAAATAATGAATGACTAATGTCATGCTCGCGGATTTACGATACTCGCAGGTGTCTCTGTTCCCTAACCCCCGCGAGCATGAAGGGTTTATTGTATAGGGAAAATAAATGGTTCAAACTGAAGGTGAAAAAAAAATAAAAGCAATGTAGAGAAGAGGTGTTGTTCGATTTTGAAGTCTTTGATAACTATATGGTTTTGGGTGGCATGGCTGGGAACATGGTATGCGACAGCAGAGCAACACTGGAGGTTACGAATGTCCCCCTGGATTACCAACACCTGACTTTGATGCAGGAAAACCTTGACTTCTATTTCAAAGACACCTCAGACCCTCCAACATGTGGAAGCTTCATCCATTATCAGATGATGAAACTGATCATTCTGATGCCCTATTGGAACTTCCAGTGGATTATTCTTAAAAAACAGCTTTCAAAACACTTGGGCCCTCCTATGCATTGCATTGCTGGTTGTCTTGCTTGATAGTCGGACTACAAGGAGTAAGCCCGAGAAAGGCAAACAACCATGTTTGTGCAGATGCCAAAATAATGTCTGTGTCAGCAAAATTCTCAAACTTAGTTTTAATCAAAGGGATAGAAAAGGAATGTCATTCTGAATTTGGATCCTCTTTTGCGAGTTGCACTTGAAAATTGTCTGATGCCCCTATTTAGCTGATAGCAGACAAATTGCAACAGCAGCCAAGCCACTGATTTTTTGTTTTTATGAAGAAAAAGGCGTTGTTTACTGGATTAAAAAATAACTCATATTAGGTGCAATTTTTTCATTGGTTTTTATGAAGAAAAAAGGATTGCTGTATAATTCCGAAGGTATGTTTAATTTTTCCTCGTATATTTATAGTTTTAGACTGCATGTGTTTTTTTATTATACATAAGAATATGTAAACTGTAAATATGAAATGAGAATGAATGCCTTTTCCTACCTATATATTTTGTAGAATGATAGTTAGATTCAAATGTCAGAGCCGTGAGATTTTAAAGAGAGAAAAAAAAAAAATGGGGACAGCTCTTACCAAATCACAACTAGGGTGGACGACATCAAAAAAGGTTGAAGAGCACTGGTCTACTGTATACATGGAACACTTTTTTACTTGCCGATCCGATTGATTTTATGTTATTTTTTAGTTAACGCTAATTTATGCATGCTCTAATTCATTTATCAGAAGAAAAAAATATATCAATGGAAAGCTAATGAAAATCTGCTTCTATTGATATGTTTCATCTAAAATGTTTTCGTGCAGAATATTAAATGGCAAAGAGTTTAAGCATATATGAGGTCATGCATATTTCTTCACTCTCTCATAATGGCATTTCTTTAGTGTATTTTACTGTTTTTTATTTGATAATATTATAGAACAAACATTTACGAAGAAACGGTATATCATATATACTGATAAACCTTAGTAAGGGGAAATAGGGGTGATGTTCTAAAATGGCAGGAATCGCAAAAACTGGCCTCCACTGGTCATGGGCGGGTTGGCGCGGGGCACGAGTAGCAGGTCCAGTATAGAGTATCTTTGGTCGAACCTTATGGGAATCCCATAGCCTTATTATAAAAACCGGGCCAGGTTAGGTAAGGTTCAGGTTAGGTTAGGTTAGATTAGGTAAGGTTCACGTTAGGTTAGGGAAGGTTCTGGTTAGGTAAGGTTCTGGTTAGGTAAGGTTGAGGTAAGGTTCTGGTTAGGTTAGTTAAGGTTCAAGTTAGGTTAGTTTTATGAATCTGCCCCCATAAAACCTCTGAAAACTGACAAATTCACCGAAAAAGTAAAAATTTTGAAGAAAAAAAATTAGGGAAAAATATTACGTTTTGCAAACTCCCAAGGGAAATTCCGAGATTTGGCAACAATCTAAGGAGAAATTACTAAAAATTTGCCGAACTTTGTCATACAAGGAAAACAGAAGCATTTCGTATCTTCTCACCATGGGTTTGTTTATATGTGCATATCTTATTACATTATTATAAAATATATCTCAGTTCTGTCACATATTGGTACTAATATCTATATCATATACACTGGTACCTTGACTTACGAGTGCCCCAACTTACGAGTTTTCCGAGTTAGGAGCAGTCGCTCTGTCGAATTTTTGGTTTGAGTTGCGAGCCAAAATCCGAGTTACGAGCGATTTATTTTGTTTTGTTTTGTTTTGTTACGAGCGAGCTTCAGATACGCCGCCGCTAGTTGGCGCAGCGAACGCCACAACATCCGCCCAGCATCCCCGTCTCACTCGGGTTCACTTCACGTGGTTACCTCGCCGTGGAAGCATCTCTGTTGCGTTGTGCTCCCCACAGGTGAATGCAAATGGCGGAGGGTGAGTGCAGTACGTTTAGCGGCAGTTCCACCCACAGCTGTTTCCAACAGCTGATACACAGAGTGTAAACACTGGTGAATGCAAATGGCGGAGGATGAGTGCAGTACGTTTAGCGGCAGTTCCACCCACAGCTGTTTCCAACAGCTGATACACAGAGTGTAAACACTGGCGAATGCAAATGGCGGAGGATGAGTGCAGTACGTTTAGCGGCAGTTCCACCCACAGCTGTTTCCAAAAGCTATACACAGAGTATAAACACTGGCGAATGCAATGGCGGAGGATGAGTGCAGTACGTTTAGCGGCAGTTCCACCCACAGCTGTTTCCAACAGCTGATACACAGAGTGTAAACACTGGTGAATGCAAATGGCGGAGGGTGAGTGCAGTCCAGTCATACTGGTACAGTAAAAAATTTGGGGTGCTTTTAGGGGGGCTGGAACAGATTAATGGTATTTCAATTAATTTCAATGAGGAAAATTTATTTGATATACGAGCAAATTGAGTTACGAGCTTGATCAATGAATGAATTAAACTCGTAAGCCAAGGTACCACTGTATTATCCATTCTAGCCTGGCTGCGCCATTGTGCTTCATAGTAATGATTTAAATCGTAGGGGTTAAAAAAAAGTGCTTCGAGCGTGATAGTGGAACTTTGACTGATGTGCGCATGCGTTATAAATACGTCACAACCAATCAAAATAATGGTACAATAAATCGGCCAATTAGAATATTACACGACACTAGAAACTGCTGGGTCACTGAACTTCAGTGTGAATTCAGACCAGTCTGTAGCCATGCCACCTTGTGAAAGGTGCACGTACACTTATTTTGGAGGTATTGCTGCTTTTTACGAGAAGAACCAAAGGGGATTTTAAGTATTTCAAAGCGCTTTAAGCATTCTTAAAAGAACATGGGGCTATAGTTAACAACGTGAAGTGTCCTAAGTGCCAGCGTGACTGCGTGTTCAGGGCAGAAAGGGGGTTGTGGCGGTGCTTAGGAAGCTTTGTCATGCTTCAGGTTGCTGGCCCTTCCAGTTGGGTTTAAGGTAAGCATTAATTGATACAAGTGTTTTGTGACCCTTGGCTGTTATGCGTGGGGTTTTGTTTAGTTTGGAGTACTATTTAACCAAAATCTTTAGATTTTTTCTATCGAGCTCGCCAAATTTTCACATTTTCTTCTTAATTAGTTTTGCCAAACTTTACGATTTTCACCTTAAGAATTTTTGAATTTTAGTATTTTCCCCTTAGAGGTTTTTTCTTTAAATCTAGTATTTTCCCCTTAGTTATTTTTTCAAAACTTAGTATTTTCCCATTAGACTTTTTGAAACTATAGTATTTTCCCCTTAGAGGTTTTTTTTTAAACTTTAGTATTTACCCTTTAGACTTTTTTCAAATTTCAAATTTTCGGTCATTTTTGCTGCTTTTCGATAACTTTTAAAGGTCATCACAACACCCTAAATAAGTGAATTTCGTCTCCCCCACCCAAAAACCCCGTATTCCCGCCAGGTCCCCAAGATCGTAAGGGGGGGGGGGAGAGGGTAGAAGCAAACAGAAGCATTTCCGACAGTTTTTATGGTAATTTTCCTGTTATAAACATCAAAACACGTTGGTATATTATAGTTTTTACCACGAAATGGAGTATGGTCCTTTTGTAAAAAGTTACCATATGGAGTTTCAACCAATACTCCCTATTGGGCCTCTCATTGTCTCGAAACGAAAACGCATCGGTATATGTGCACTTTAAACCAATAAACGAACAGTGGTTTCAAGTATCCTGAACATTTCGTTCTCATCATGAGTATTGATATTATTTTACACTAGGACCGAAATTCCCTACATAATTGTGAGTATGGTTTCTGTTTACCTTATTGGATTCTAAGAAACATTCTCTCTATGAGCTTCCGTCGCAAATCATTACTTTTGGAAATATGACGTTTTGTCTATAAGGTGGAGAGAGACAAGTGTTTACGAGTGCCTCACTCTTCTTCCTCTTGTGACCTGCATCACCTCTGCTTTTTCCTTGCCGCGGACATATATTTAATGCAGATTTGGCTTTAGTTAGGAGATTATAGCGTAGGATTAGGTTAGGTTAGGTTAGTGAATCAAAAGGTGGGGTTAGGTTAGTTTGATTTTCATCAAGTTTAATACTTAAGAAGTTTTAATACTTCCTATTAAAAAACATCTTATATCTCCAAAAATAGTTATTTGCGACGGAAGCTCATAAGAGAGAATGTTTCTTAGAATGCAATAAGGTGAACAGAAACCACACTTCCAATTGTGTAGGGAATTTCGGTCCTATTGTAAAAAATTACCGGAGTATTTCTAACCCCTACAACAGGGTACCTGGAAATGTCGCCGATAGGAATTCTCGCCGCCGTCGGCTGGTGATCCAATTTTTCACGTCGACGAGTGTTCCTATTTTCGGCGATGGTAAATATGCAGCTTCATCCAATACTACCCATTGATCAATACTCTACTGACCTAACTGGTGGGGCGCAGTCCCCCCAGTTAACCCACACCCCACTGCTAGTTAACTATATTCTATTTTATTTGTTATGGTCAAAATGCACTAAGGAGGCAGATAACGGTAACCCTCTGGAAAGCCCTGGTACAGACCTTACTGGATTAGTACTGTAGCCAGCTGTGGTCCCCCCACAAGACCTTACTGGATTAGTACTGTAGCCAGCTGTGGTCCCCCCACAAGACCTTACTGGATTAGTACTGTAGCCAGCTGTGGTCCCCCCACAAGACCTTACTGGATTAGTACTGTAGCCAGCTGTGGTCCCCCCACAAGACCTAACTGGATTAGTACTGTAGCCAGCTGTGGTCCCCCCACAAGACCTTACTGGATTAGTACTGTAGCCAGCTGTGGTCCCCCCACAAGACCTTACTGGATTAGTACTGTAGCCAGCTGTGGTCCCCCCACAAGACCTTACTGGATTTGTACTATAGCCAGCTGTGGTCCCCCCACAAGAAAGACCTTACTGGATTAGTACTGTAGCCAGCTGTGGTCACCCCACAAGAAAGACCTTACTGGATTAGTACTGTAGCCAGCTGTGGTCCCTCCACAAGACCTTACTGGATTAGTACTGTAGCCAGCTGTGGTCCCCCCACAAGAAAGACCTTACTGGATTAGTACTGTAGCCAGCTGTGGTCCCCCCACAAGAAAGCTGACATCCAGAGACTTGAGGCTGGTCAGAGGTCATTTACCAAACACATCAGATGACTACAGGACCTTAACTACTGGGACCCCCTCAAAACACTGGGAATCTACTCACAGCAAAGACGGAGAGAAAGGTAATAGGAGGTAATTAGAGAGGTTAGAAATGGAAGTGAGGTAGGGGCTGAGGAGGATTATACCTCATTTGTAAGGAATATAATTGAAGGACAGAAAAGAAATATTCCTTATAGGGAAATAAGGTCCAGAAAGAGTGATCCAAAATGGATGACCACCAATTTAAAACACAACATTGGAGTAAAAAGAAGCATTTATTTAAGGTTCAAGGCAGGATTGGTAAACAAAGAACAGTATAACGTGATGGCGAGGACAGTGAAGAAATTAACTTGAGTTGCTAAGAACAATTATGAGATTAAAGTAGCAGGACAGGCGAAAAGGGACCCGTTAAGGTCAGGACAGGGTGAGGTCTTAAATACGGATGAGGATATGTGTAAGAGTCTAAATTATTATTTCTTAATGTTTTTATA
>JACEEZ010025091.1:167110-206980 GCA_016584305.1 Chionoecetes opilio
GCGGTGATTTTATACATGATAATAACGCCCATAACATTACATGTAAAAACATCGTATAAATTGTTTTCTCGATTTTACATAAGCCTATGTTGACCATGACAACACTTAATTGTATAGCTGGTTTGGTAGGGAATAATGGACTATAAGTCGAGCCTGACACCTCGAGACCCGACGTCCTGAACAGACGGGAGGTTCCCAGATGGCCACCAGATGGCAGATCGAGCTCACTGTTATTGTTTATGGCCTGAGTGTCCTTGACAGACTGTGGTAACACCTGGGGAATCTGACCTGACCTCACTCCCCTCTACCTGCCCACCTACAGCCATCAAGTGAACCTCCAGAGCCTACCATCCCACCTCTGGAGGTCACTGCCTACATGCACTATAGGCCCATATGTGTACAAAAAAAAAAAAAAAAAAAAAAAAAAAAAAAAAAAAAAGATGCGTGATAGCCGTGAAACGCGGTAGCTTGCTGCGCTATAGCTGAGGATTGTAGTACATTTGGGTATGCGCGATAGCCGTAAAGCGCAATAGCCGAATGCGCGATAGCCGAGGTTTGAGTGTACACACAAACCTCGATTTCCCGGTTATCGGATTTGCCGGACAAAATCCGAGGTTCGGGGATATGTCAGAGTCTCGGGCAATTTTTTTTTTTTTTTTTTTTTTTTTTTTTTTTTTTTTTTTTTATTTTTTTTTTTTTTTACACGTTGAAATGCCTGGTCCTGTTCGTAAATTGACCAAGTTGTCCGGCGGTCCGAGCGTCTCCGATGCCATTACCCACCCCCGGACGTTTATCCTACTCTAGTATTTACTGTCCGGCAACCGACAATATCAACTACCCCAACGCGGACTTTTACTTCCGCTGAGCATGCAGCCACCTGGCGGGAGGCAGCAGAAAGTGTTCAATAGTCTCAAGAGACGTGGACACTGACCCCTGGTCAGTGTCCGCGCCTCCCGCCAGGTGGCAGCATGCTCAGCGGTCGTATTGTTTACATTTGGGCACACAACATTCACGGTTCACCTGCACAGCCTCCGTCAGTCACCTGACTCCCACTGCGCCTGGTGCAAGAACATTTCTGAGACTATTGAACACTTTCTGCTGCCTCCCGCCAGGTGGCAGCATGCTCAGCGGTCATATTGTTTACATTTGGGCACACGACACTCACGGTTCACCTGCACAGCCTCCGTTAGTCCCCTGACCCCCACTGCCCCTGGTGCAGGAACGTCTCTTGAACTATTGAACACTTTCTGCTGCCTCCCGCCAGGTGGCTGCATGCTCAGCGGAAGTAAAAGTCCGCGTTGGGGTAGTTGATATTGTCGGTTGCCGGACAGTAAATACTAGAGTAGGATAAACGTCCGGGGTGGGTAATGGCATCGACAAAAATTATATATATATATATATATATATTTTATATATATATATATATTATATATATATATATATATATATTATTTTATATATATATATATATACGTATTTGCCGGCGCATAAAGACGCAGTTTTTTCCCTTAAAAGGAATGCAAAGTTCACCCTGCGTCTAATGCGGCCATATTGGGCGAATGAGAGGTCAGGCGAGAATGCAGAACAGCCGGGGGTGTATTACTAAAGGGGTCTGGAGTGATCGTGGCTGAGCAGTAGTCTACTGAGCACAATTTGTAACTGTTATCAAAAATAATGCATAATACAAAGAAAAGGTTGGGTTTAAGAGAAAAATGACTGAGGCAACAAATAGCGATTATTGCTGCCAAGATGGCCGTGTCAGATGAAAACTTTCATCCACCCCCCCTGCTGCTCTCCATTGTAAACTTCTGATATCTCAGGTCTGCCGTTTCCCACCGGGGATACTTCACTCGGCGACGCCCTCCCCGCACCCACCATGGTCATTACCGCTCAGTTCCTCCCCGCACCCATGGAAAAGACAAACATCCCACATATTAGATGTCCGCCTTAACCCGCATTCGACTCGGGCCCGCACAAGTTGACACAACATTTGGAAGAGATGATAGAAGGAGCAGAAATGGTGATGGATTTTTCGCTGGAATGGGTTTTGTAGATAATGGAAAATAGTGAAACAAAGAGCGTGTAAAGTTTTATTTAAAGGAGTGTGAGCATGAGAGGAAGGTGTAGTATCTTGGGGAGTCTGTCTATACACACAAGGATGGAAAAGGGCGCCCTGGCTTTGTATCTATTTGACAGCGAGTCGTTGTACAACGTGGGGACAAGAGGTGCGCGGTGGGGTGTCTCTGTGTGTCCTGTGGCTGACTGAATTACCTGGCTGATGTTGCAGTTGTGCAGCGAGGCCCAAGTCAGGCCCAGCGTCAGGTCACCCTGGGAACCTGGTCCCAGACAGGGGGGTGCCTAAGCCGATGCAGGTGTGTATGTGCGTGTGTGTGTTAGCCGCTACAGTGGAAAGGAAAGGTGGGATAGGAAAGGGATGGCCTTTGTACCACCTCGACCCCTCAAAACCTCACCCCCGTACCTCTACAGATAAGGGAAAATGTATGAAAGAGTGCTAGTTAAAAAGGCTGCAACGGTACTTGTAGACGGGACAAAAGTCTTCCACACGGTAAAACCAAGACCAAGACCCATCACGGCGCCACACCGCCGCCTCAAGGTCGATCACACCATAACCATCATGGTGACACGGCACCGTCTCGTCACATCCGTTAAAATTTTTTTACATTCAAACAAATAGACTGTTACACTAAACGGTGCGCCGCCGTCACGGCTCCAATGCATCACAGTCCTTTCACGTAACGGTTTTTCCCGGAAAGAGTATTTTAACGTTATGACACTGTGCCTTGCTGATAATTGTCGTTTTCTCAAAGGGTTTTGTACCCCAAAAAAGTGTCTTTTTAGGAGTTCAACTCCTCTTCTTTATCCAACAGAAGTCTATTCATGCAAAATTTCTTCAGCCATAGCCTCTGAGGCACCATCTCTGCTTAGAGGGTGAGCAGGAACTGCCGAGAATGACGGAACCGTGACATATAGTGTGAATACAAGGCACGGCTGACGGAACGCTTTCCGTGATTTCAGAGTGTGAACCCGCCTTTTACCTGTACCTTCCTGAGAAAACTAATCAACCCTCGCGACTGTTCTAACCTAACTTAACCTTCTGGCTGAAAAAACGGTAGATTTTTGGTACTACGTGTATGCCCCTTATTATTCAATTGCGCCATGGGAAATGGTGCTCAAATACTCAGAATGAAGAAAGCTACACGATGATGGAGGTAAGAGTCCTAGGACTTTTGAAAGCCCACTACGAAATAATACCAATATTCTTGGGAAAATTTTTCCCTAAGGTCTAAACACAAGCAGAAAAGCAACAAAGGCATCCTACAACATTAAATCTAAGTTATATGTCATAGGTACAAATATTAGAATACAAAACGTAGGGCATCCTCAATATATTATTACCGATTTTGGTTACCCTGTCATTCCTTTTTACATTTTAACTAGTATATTTTTTCATTCACATTCACTTCACTGTGAATAGTGTATTAGGTACATGCTCATAATTATTTGCTTTCCTTACAAATCCCATTTTTTTTATAACTTTTGATAGATTTACGAAATTATTTTTTTTCACCCAAAAACCCCAATATATTTTTCGTCTCAAAACCTCCTTGTAACATAGGAGTGCGTCTTATACGGAGGTACGTCTTATGCGCCGGCAAATACGGTATATATATTTATATATATATTTATATTTATTTTTTTATTATTTTTATTTTTAACTTGCGATTCCCGGACTTTTGCGGTTCCCGGACCAGTGCTCCCCCCTATTAGTCCGGGAAATTGAGGTTTGTGTGTATATCATTTCTTCAATATGTATATAAGTTTTAAAGGTTACGTTGAAGTGGATCAGTACTGCACATTTACTGAGCAAAAATTAATACAGAAAACGTAAGTGGTATCGGCGGTAGCGACTGCGCAGTTCTCGTCCATTATATATGGGGTCAGTTAGGTTAAGTTATGTTACTAATGTCAAACTGCAGTTTTTAGTGTTCTGGGACAAACGAAAAAAGTTGTGTACAATAATGAAATAGTTGTTATTCTTCCTTTTCATCTATTACCAGTGGAACTGTCACCGAACATTTCCACGTCGGCAAGTACTGTTCGCGAGAATTCCTATTGGCGACAGTTCCATAAACCTACAACAAATAAAAAATAAGACAAGGGGGGGAACGAAACCCCCTAGTGAGGTTAGGTTATGTAATCAATGCCCAGGTTAAGTAAGTTAACTAGCAGGGGGGTCTGGGGGGCCGCGGCCCCCCCAGTTATGTCAGGAGAGTACTGGTCAATAGAGAGTATTGGTTGAAACTGCATATTTACCAAAGCATCATATTTTGCCAAGAAAAATATAGTCGGTGTCTTGAAATGAGTAGGCTAGCATTAACTCAATATTCACCTAACACTCTGCGGCTAATATTTAGAACATGGCTGTGTCTGGATTCAAGTATTTCTCACCTTTCTACTGTTTCTAGAGGTCAGATGTCATAGAGGTCATTGGTTTGATGACTGGTCTGTACTCTGGGACTGAGAGTGCTGTGAAGTGTGGGGCAGGTGTATCCAGCTTCTTTCCTGTGAATACAGGAGTGAGGCAAAGGTGCGTCCTTGCCCCATCACTTTTCAACACTTGTATGGACTGGGTATTGGGCAAAGTTGTAGATCAAAGTGATTGTGGAGCATCCCTCGGCAGCACCAAGATCACTGATCTTGTTTTTGCCGATGATGCAGTAATCTTTGCTGAGTCGCTGGAGGTCCTGGTGATGGCTCTCGAGGCACTGCACGAGGAGGCATAGGCTTTGTGATTTGAGGTCTCCTGGCTCTAGACCAAGGTCCGGGAGGTTTGGAGGCTTACTAGATGAAACAGTACAGTCTGTTCATGCGTGTGGCGAGGACATTGAGATCTTGGAAAGTTATACATACCTTGGTAGCGCAGTCCATAACGACGGCGGGTCACATCAAGAAGTCTTAAGGAGTCTGCTCAGCAAGAGTATATGGCATTGCCGGTACCTGTGCAGGAAGACAAAGATCCGGATCTTCAAGTTGCTTGTGATCCTTGTCTTACTCTATGGTTGTGAGACATGGACACTAAATAGCGACTTGAAGAGGCGAATTGATGCCTTTGGTAATAAGTGTCTTCGCAGAATCATGGGGTATCGCTGGGATGATTACGTGTCAAATCAGCGATTGCATCGTGAGACTGAATCGAGGCCTATTACCTGCATAGTCCGTCAGCGCCAACTTCGGCTATATGGGCATGTGGCACGCTACCCTGAAACCAATGCTTCCCACTGGGTTGTATCTGTAAGAGACAATCCGGCGTGGAGGAGGCCAAGGGGGCGCCCACAAGGCTCGTGGCTTGATGTTTCCTGTCAAGAGTTGCTTGGTACGGGAAGGGAGTGGTCAGTGGCTTGCATGGAGACTCGCGCATGGTGATCCCAGGGAGTGGCGTCATAGGGTGGGCGAGGCGACGCGCCCCCGGGTGTATGCCCCCCCCCCCCAATGATTGATTGATAGAGATCAGAACGAGTGTGAAAATTAACATTGAAATTATGTGCAAACATTACATTTTTGGTATTATTATGATTTAGGTCATCCTCGAACCTGACAATTCTAACCTGTCTCATCGTGTAGATCTCCTCACCCTGAGTCTTGTGAACTCCATTTCCCACGGCACAATGAAATAATAACGGCGATACATATATAAGTCTGATAATTGTAGAGACTTTCTTGGGCTAAGTTAAAATGGTACTTCCAGTTTGTACACATTTATTTATAAGTCCAATAAGGAACTTAGATTATTTTACAACCAGATATGTAGTGAAACCAGCCAGTGAATGTCTCGGTGGAGCGCGTGAGATATGCGTCCTGGTAGTGTCGTGATCCGAGGTGTTCTGTCTCCCTTCCCCGGCTTCTGACCACTCCTTCCTTCTGTTGTGTTTCTAGCTGTCGTTGACATTTTTAAAAGGCTGATACATATACATTTGACCTGTGACCTACTTGCTCGAGCTAACAAAGTGCAAGCTGTACTTGGTTCTCACGACACGATGAACTCGATGAACCAGGAAGATATACATATAATTATATATACATTACATATACAGTAAAAGCCTTATAACTCGGCACGATAGGGGCTCTGGCCCTTGCCGAGTTATTCAATGTGCCGAGTTATGCAATAACCTCTGATATGGGTAAAAAAAAAAAATTTAAAAAAACTACTGTCAAAGCATAAAAACTACACTTACCAGTGAACGGGTAGAATGTGCTGGATTTGGTATCAAACTAAGCACAAATAGCACGCATGGACGCACCTGCATCCATCCTTGCCAGCACTTTCACCTATTCCTGCAGGCTCAGGTTCTTCAATTTCATTCCCTTCCTGCTGGGGACACCCTTGCTTGATGGAGCTGACATCTTGATATACAGTACTGTATGATGTAATCCCAAAACACGTAAAATAGGTGGCAAATTAAAGCAAAGGTCGGGAACCAGCGTGTAGGCTGAGCCGTGTTTTTGTCGTCCAAGCACCGTCTTGGATTACGAATCCCAATCCAATAGCACTTGCTGAAATGTGTGTTATACTACTTTGTGATATTGTTAGCAATGTTTTGCATTGATTATTATTTCGGCTCCTACCAAGCTTGTTGTGTTTTTGAAGCAGAAACCAATCCTTTTTCAATTTCGACAAAAAACGGAATTCATATCCAAGACGGTGCTTTGACGACATAAACACGGCTCAGCTGACAGCCTACACGCTGGTTCCCGATCTTTGCTTTACTTTGCCACCTATTTTACGTGTTTTGGGATTACATCATACAGTACTGTATTTCAAGATGTCAGCTCCATCACGCAAGGGTTTCCAGCAGGAAGGGAATGAAATTGAAAAGCCTGAGCCTGCAGGAAAAGATCAAAAGGACAAAAATACGACTTTATGCGACTGACTATATGCCGAGTGTAAGCGAAGAGATGCAGTTATAACATCAATATGCCGAGATACATTATTTTTTGCCAACTTTCTGTTTACATGTTCACAGAAGAGGTTGTGAGGGCATGATATGCCGAGTGAAAACCATGAGATGCAGTTTAGGTGAGGCGGTAGCAGAGTGGTTAGCGTCACCGGGTGACGTTCTCGAAGACCCGAGTTCGATCCCGAGTGAGACCCATAAATCCACTTGAAATCTTTCTGCACCGTCGAGTGGCCTAAGAACACCCACATGCCCTGTCCATTAACTCTACCTTCGACTGTGAGTGCATGGGAGGACACAGGGGGCGGCATGAGCCTCTAATCACAGGCGTCACTATAACAATCCTGCCTGCGCCACCACGGGCGAGGGCCAACCATCACAGCCCTCGAGTGAGCCTCCAGGCCTACCATCCCACCCCTGGAGCTCACTGCCTACTCGCACTATAGGCATAGGTGTATATAAAAAAAAATAATAATAAATAAAAAAATAAAAAAAAAATAAAAAACTTGTGTCTTTGCCATGCCGAGTTATATCAAATTCCGAGTTATACAGTGCCGAGTGATAAGGGTTTTACTGTATACATAATTATACGTTTATGAAGTTTCTAAAAATATACTGGTTCTTATGATGTTAAAGTACATGAAAATATCCTGTATATACGGTAAGTTATAATACGTGTTACAATCAATCAATCAATCATTGGGGGCATACGCCGGGGGGCGCGTCGCCTCGCCCACCCTACGACGCCACTCCCGGGGGTCACCACGCGCGAGTTCCCATGCAGGCTCCTTTCCCATACCAAGCAGCTCTCGACAAGAAACATCAACTTGCCCCAGCCACGAGCCTTGTGGGCACCCCCTTGGCCTCCTCCACGCTGGATTGTCTCTTACAGATACAACCCGATGGGAAGGATCGGTTTCAGGGTAGCGTGCCACATGCCCATATAGCTGAAGTTGGCGCTGACGGACTATGCAAGTAATAGGCCTCGATTCAGTCTCATGGTGCAATCGCTGATTTGACACGTAATCATCCCAGCGATACCCCATGATTCTGCGAAGACACTTATTACCAAAGGCATTGATTCGTCTCTTCAAGTCACTATTTAGTGTCCATGTCTCACAACCATAGAGTAAGACAGGGATCACAAGCGACTTGAAGATCCGGATCTTTGTCCTCCTGCACAGGTACCGACAACGCCAAATACTCCCGCTGAGCGAGTCCATAACACCGTGGGCTATGCCAATCCGCCGTAAGACTTCTTGACGTGACCCGCCGTCATTATGGACTGCGCTACCAAGGTATGTAAAACTTTCCAAGATCTCAATGTCCTCGCCACACGCATGAACAGACTGTACTGCTTCATCTAGTAAGTCTCCAAATACCTGGACCTTGGTCTTGAGCCAGGAGATCTCAAGTCTCAAGTCCCAAAGGCTTTGCCTCCTCGTGCAGCGCCTCGAGAGCCATCACCAGGACCTCCAGCGACTCAGCAAAGATTACTGCATCATCGGCAAAAACAAGATCAGTGATCTTGGTGTTGCCGACGGATGCTCCACAATCACTTTGATCTACAACCTTGTCCAATACCCAGTCCATACAAGCGTTGAAAAGTGATGGGGCAAGGACGCACCCTTGCCTCACTCCTGTATTCACAGGAGAGAAGCTGGATACACCTGCCCCACACTTCACAGCACTCTCAGTCCCAGAATACAGACCAGTTATCAAACCAATAGTCGTTGCAGGAATCCCTCGAAGTCGCAGAAGATCCCAGAGTGACTCACAATGCACTGAGTCAAACGCCTTCTTGAGATCAACATAGGCTGCAAGCATCCCCTGTCGAAACTCACGTCGGCGTTCCACCAGGACACGAAGCGCTAGGATACGGTCCGTTGTTGACTTACCAGGCGTGAACCCAGACTGCTGAGATCTCTGATGCTTCACCAGATGACTGCGAATTCGTGTCAGCAATAGATGGGCAAGCACCTTGCCTGGTACGCTGAGCAGTGTAATACCGCGGTAATTGTTGCAGTCCTGACGGTCCCCTTTCCCTTTCCAGATAGGGACGACCAGCCCCCTTTTCCAGTCAGGAGGAATGGTACCTGATTGCCACACGGCAGTCAGGACAGCATGCAACCCGCGGATCATGGCCTCACCCCCAGCTTTGAGGAGCTCCGCACTGATATTACAAACACCA
Organism: Chionoecetes opilio; assembly: GCA_016584305.1. NCBI lineage: Eukaryota > Metazoa > Arthropoda > Malacostraca > Decapoda > Majidae > Chionoecetes > Chionoecetes opilio. Next base: position 176,276 of record JACEEZ010025091.1, read on the forward strand.
GCTGCCTTTCCACCCTTCAACTTTGCTACAGCCTCTCTGATTTCGTCAAGAGAGGGTGCGGTTTCGTCAATGGGAGGATCGGCATCCACTGCCTGTAACCCAGCGTCAGGGTGGCTCAGGGTTTGGGAGGGATCCAATTGACAACTGCCCAGTATTCGGCCAAGCGTTCCAGTCCGCACGAGTTCGTGCTGACGTTGATCGGCACCCTTGTATAGTCAATACCTGAAGGGACTTGGAAAGTGTCAGGGTTTGGGGTGAGCATATCGTTCTGCCCCGAATCCCAGCGGATCTGAACTCTGTCTCTTGGAGGGTCCAGCCGTGAAACCACGTGCCCGGTTCCAGCCCCGCCGGAGCCATCTCCTCATTCCATTGTCGACAAAAACGCCATTACCCGGCGCTCCAATACACTCGGCACCGAGAGTTCAGCTTGGAAGGTATACTTCAGGTCCGTAGGCGGTCGGCAATCAAACGTTTGAAATGCCCGCATCTCATGAGCACATGCAAGTCCTTCCTTTCTCAGTCTCAGATGGTTACCTAGTTCCGGACTTGACAGAAGCCCCTTGTGTGAGTCCCAGTTATCCCAAGAACCAGCACTGTGCAGCGGCGGACTCTCCGCTCGGGGTTTTCTCCAGCTCCCGTCCCGGACAAAACCACGCGGTTGACCTGGCTCTGATCCAAGAACCTTGGGAGCCTGTAACCTTTGACCTTGAAAGGGTTTGCACAGTACTGTGTGTTCCCCGGAGCCCGGAGCCACACACAACTGTGAGACCTCCACCGTGCATACTCATGAGCATAGTCAAGACATGAGTTTCCGATGAAAACATGTTATATGTGTTACCTTTGAGATTCTTTGGAATTGCATAGCTTAAGTGTATGCAAGTATAATATGCTGGGGATACTGTTCCAAATAACTCGCACTCGCGTCAAGCCTGAAAGTTTGTTAGGTTCCAACGAAGGTAGTTAACGTGGGTTGGTCGTTCCTATAGATGTTATCGGGGAATTAACTAACACATGCCAGCGGGTGGCAACCTGGTACTCTATACAAAAACATGAATCTCAAAACTTCGACCTTCAAAACATCATACATTCAGAAAACTCTTTAGGTTTCAGCCTCGAAGCCTGGATGACCAAACCAAATTTACCACATTTTCACAGGCTTGGTGCATTTGAACTCTCGCCCAAACAAACCGAGGTACCTGCGATATGTGACTCACCACGTGGATATAGTTGTAATTCCATAGAGAATCTTAATAGATGAAAAGGAAGATGACAATATACTACCGAAAATCTACAGCTATTTCAGCCTGAAATGGTTAAGTTAGGTTAAATCAGATTAGGTTAGGTTAGAGGTGGGGTTTGGTTTAGTAATAGATGTTATCAAGAAAAAAAGAGAAATAAAAAAACTACAGCAGTGCAAACAAGATTTGCGGGGTGGGCAACCTTTACACCTATAAAAAAACATTGACTTTGGGCAAAAATGAATGCCAGATTCATTCAAAGCACATCAATACTATTCATGAAAACTCTTTAAGTTTCAGCCTCGAAATTGCGGGATGACCTAAACCGTAAATTTACCAAATTTTTCATAGGCTTGGTGCTTTATGGAACTCTCGCCGAAACACCAACCGAGAACTCTCGCCGAAACACCAACTGAGAACTCTCGCCGAAACACCAACCGAGAACTCTCGCCGAAACACCAACCGAGAACTCTCGCCGAAACACCAACTGAGAACTCTCGCCGAAACACCAACCGAGAACTCTCGCCGAAACACCAACTGAGAACTCTCGCCGAAACACCAACCGAGAACTCTCGCCGATAGTAGAACACTCACCGACGTGGAATATTTGGGCGACAGTTCCACTGAGAATCTTAATAGATGAAAAGGAAGAATAAAAGCAATTTCATTATTGGACACAACATTTTTCGCTTATCCCAAAGCATTTAAACTGCACTTGACATTGGTAACATAACCTGACCGAACTGACCCTCCCACTCATTCACTAACCTACCCTGGACATTGGTTAAATCGCCAACATAACATAACCTAACTGTTCAGGCTATTGGTGGTATTTAATCCCTGAATGCAGAAACACATGTAAAAGTTGATTTAATGTATATATTGGGTGCTGTAATATCAAGATCAATAACTTGAACTGTCCCCAAAAATACAGTACTCGTCAGAAATATTGAGCCACATGGGTCTGTGGCTCAATATTTATGTCAAAAAAAGAATGGTGTTCTTGAGGGTGCATGGATTTCGCCAGAGTATTGGAACCAGAATATGACGTCACCACGTCCCTCTGCTTTTCGCCACCAGCTAGATCCCACTCCTTAGTTGGCACCGAGCAGTGGTGTGGAGAGGAGACCTGCCGTAACTTGTTCCACGACCCGGCGTGCTAGTGCGTACTTGTGTGTGGTGATTGTGCTCTAACCATAGTAATACAGGGAAAGTTAAAGATTTAACACCGGATACCGTTGCACAGATTGTGGGGCTCAAGGAGGCTGGCCATTCTATGAAAGAAATCAGTGAACAATTGGCAGTATCCAAGGCATCTGAAACGGTGGCCCAAGCGGTTCAGGGAGGGAGGGAAGCGTGAGACACCCAAGCAGATAAAACGTCCAGGAAGCCCCAGAAAGACAACCAAGAGGGCTGTAAGCATGTTGAAGTATGCTGTAGAAGTGTAGAAGCATAGAATGCTTAGGTAACGTTTACAGCCCTCTTGGTTGTCTTTCTGGGGTGTCCTAGACGTTTTCTCGTACGATAACACCTAGTCGGGTTAGGTTAGGTAACCTACGCCCCTAGGACGTAGGTTAACACCTACATCCACCTTTCATCCCCATCCATGAAATTGTCTAGCCTCCTTTTAAAATTCCCTACTGATTCTGCACTAACTACCTGATGACTGAGTCCATTCCAATCATTTATCACTCTATTTGTGTACCAGTTTCTCCCTTTTTCTTTTAAGAATTTACGTTTTACCAGTTTGAATCTGTTGCTTCTTGTTTTACACTTTACTAACCATAAGAACTTTTCCTACATCGCCTATATTGTATCCCTTTAACTACTTAAAAACTTCTATCAGATTGCCCCTTTCTCTACGCCTCTCCAGTGAGTGTAAATTTAATAGCTTCAATCTCCTCTCATAACTAAAGTTATGCATCCCCTGTATCATTTTAGTATGTTGTTTCAATTCTTCTCTGCACTGATTCTAACAATGTAAATCCATCCTGTAATACGGGGACCAAAACTGTACCGCATAGTCTAGGTGAGGTCTGACTAGAGCCAAGTAAAGCTTTTGAATAACCTCAGCACTTCTACTTTTAACACTATTGGCAATGAATCCTAAAACCCTATTAGGGTGAGGTAACCAATAGGTACGCAAAATTCATGGTTATTTTCCTTCTTGAGATTTTAAATATCTTAATACACTGCTGAGAAAATTACCTGTAAAGTGGGTGCGTACCTATTATGAGGGTTGTCCAATACGTACACACCCCTGTCCAATAGGTACTCTTTCACTTATAACTCTGAAAATATTAAAGCTGGATGAGTCTGCTTTGGACATTTTGTACATCATTCATTGCTCTACTTACTCATCTATGTCTCAATGATGGTCGACAAACTTATCATAATTTCCAGTTGACATTTAAGGAAAATTATTAATTTTTTTTAATTGTGATTATTGTTACATTTACTTCACAAAAAAACAACTTTCTGGCATGAGTAGAGTAAAGAAATAATGATAACAGCTGCATTGAATAAGGTAACTGTAGGCAGACACATTTACATAAAAAAATAAAAAAATACAGTATAAAAACTGTTTTGCGATTAGAACATTTTCAATGCAACAAATGCAACATGGTCTTAGGTTGAGTATTATGGTTGCCTATCCTTTGGATTAATACCACTACAGTACTTACACAACAGGCACGTGAGATTAATGACAATATTGATTTAACAGGAGGGGAGGATCCTGCACGATGTTTTAAGAAAGTATTTGAAAATTATCGAAATATAGTTAAACGCTCTGGCATGACCGTGTGTGTATGAGTCTGGGTAATTGCAGAGACTTTCTTGGGCTAAATTAAAATGGTACTTCCAGTTTGTACACATTTATTTATAAGTCCAATAAGGAACTGAGATATTTTACAACCAGATATGTAGTGAACCAGCCAGTGAATCTCGGGGGAGCGCGGCCCGTCAGGGTGGCAAGGTTGGTAGAGACGTGAACTTGCAATGTGCAGAGTCCCTGCGCATTCGGTCAGCGGTTCGAGTCCGCCTAGTTCGTGCTGACGTGGCGGCACTTTGTATAGTCAATAACCTTGTAGTTGGTACTTGCAAAGTGTCTAGATAGGACGAAAATCTTTTCGGGGGAGCGCGTGAGATAAGCGTCCTGGTAGTGTCGTGATCCGAGATGTTCTGTCTTCCTTCCCCGGCTTCTGACCGCTCCTCTCTTGTGTTACTAACTGTCGTTGACATTTATAAAAGGCTGATACATATACATTTGGCCTATGACCTACTTGCTCGAGCTAACAAAGTGCAAGCTGTACTTGGTTCTCACGATGAACCAGGAAGATATACATATAATTTTATATACTACATTACATATACAGTCAAACCTCGATATAATGGACCTCGATGTAACGGACTTCGGATATAAAGGACTCCATTTGCGTGACTTTTTTTTTTTTTTTTTTTTTTTTTTTGCATTTTAGACCGCTTATCGCCGCTCTAATTGTCAACTCAACATAACTGTATTATTTTCTCATTTTACTTTGGAATACTTGGGTTTTAAGGAGTTTTGATGTATCACATATTAAGATATAATATTATAAGGAAGGAGCCTGTGTTGCTAGTGATTTAGTGGTAGAAAGTGTGTATTGTTTAAAATAGTGACTATTAGTGTTATGGTGAGGCCGCTGCTACGTCTCCCTGTCACCTCAACACCCTAAATCACCCTTATCTAAGGTGACACGCAGTGCTACAATGACCTAAATAGTGACACGTGTATAGAACTGCACTTCACAACCATATAATATATATAATAATGAGCATTAGTCATGCAATACCTTTGGAAGCCACGGCTAAATCTGGCTCATAGTAATTTGTTTACCTTCACTAGAGCTTGAGCTTGACTAGCAACACGGTCTGATTGTGTTTGTGATTATTTCTCATTTATTTCACGTTTAGGAGCAGACCAAATTCACCATGTAGTGCCAGTCACTGTTTACCTCCCAACATAACTACACAGTCTGGTTGTGTTTGTGATTATTTCTCATTTATTTCACAATTTTTCCGATTTTTCCATAAATTTTTCCACCCTTGGGAAAATACCCTCGCTGTAACGGACAAACAGCTTTAACGGACCACTCCTCCCCCCCTTTAGTCCGTTATATCGAGGTTTGACTGTATATAAAATTACCGTATTTGCCGGCGCATAAGACGGAGTTTTTTTCCAAGAAAGGGAATGCAAAATTCACCCTGCGTCTAATGCGACCATATTACTAATGAGAGGTCGGGCAGATAATGCAGAATGGTCGGTGGTATATTACTAAGGGGGTCTCAAGAGATGTGTGTTGAGTAGTAGACCACTGAACACAAATTTGTAACTGTGTTACTAATAATATCAACAGTAATGCATAATACCAAAAAAAAGTTGGAGTTTAAGAGAAAACAAGAGGTGGGACAACAAGGTCGCGGTTTTTGCTGCCAAGATGGCCATCATATGTAAACATCACCCCCTTCCCGCAGTCCCGCTGCCGCTCTCCACTGTAAATGGATGGGAGACAAGGTAGGCCTTTATACCACCTCGATCCCTCAATCCTCACCCCTGTATCTCTATGGATAAGGAAATTGTAAACTGTAACTGGAAAGAGTGCTAGTAAAAAGGCCGCAACGGTACCTGTAGACGGGACAGAAGCCTTCCACACACCACACCAAGACCAAGACCCATCATGGCGCCATGACTTCATCCACTTCAAGGCCGAATCACACCATACCATCATGCCTTGACCTGTACCTTCCTGAGGAAGACTAATCAACAAGTGTAAACCATGGTGAATATCTTCGATCCCGACATCGGTGCCCTTCAACAATAACAAAAAGGTAGAGATGGTTACCTTACAGTACGTGTAATATCTTGGTAATTTTTTGTTATTGGGCAACCACTGGTTTCGAGGCCGAAACTTAAGTTTTCCTGGATAGTTTTGGTGTGTTCTGAATTAATTTGGCTGGCTTTTTTGTCGGAAATCAATGTTTGTTTACATATGTGTGGGGGGGGGGGTACTCGCCCTGCCCCTCCAGGCCCGCCCCGCAAACATTGAGTTTCACACTGCCAATGCCATTAATATTCGATTGCACCATGGGAAATGGGGCTCAAAATACACAGAATGAAAAAAGATACATGATAATGGAGGTAAGAATCCTAGGACTTTTGAAAGCCCACTACCGAAATAATACCATTATCTTTACTGCAAATTTTCCACAAAGTCTAAACACAGTAGAAAAGCAACAAAGGCATACTTACAAAATTAAATCTAAGCTAAATGTCATAGGTAGATAATATTAGAATAGCAATTCGTGGAGCATCCTGATGCATAAATCCGTATGCTACCATCCATAAATGATGGCCAATTTTGGATACCCTACACATTCTCTTTACATTTTAACTAGTATCATTTTTCATTCACATTCACTGCACTGTGAATATTGTATTTGGGCACATGCTCATAATCATTTGTTTTCTCTTACAGAATCTATTTTTTAATAACTCTTAATAAATTTACGAGAAGTAAATATTATGTCCTCAAAACACAAATTTTTTTCTTCTCAAAATATTTATGTAAAATTCGGGTGCGTCGCATGCGGAGGTGCGTCTTATGCGCCGGCAAATACGGTATATGTTTATGAAGTTTCTAAAACTATACTGGTTCTTTTGATGTTAAGTACATGAAAATAACCTATATGGAAGTTATAATACACACAAACCTCGATTTTCCGGACCTCGATTTCCCGGATATCGGATTTGCCGGACAAAATCCGAGGTTCGGGGATATGTCAGAGTTCCAGAGTTCCAGACTTTTAAACGTTGAAATGCCTGGTCCTGTTCGTAAATTGACAAAATTGTCCTGCGGTCCGAGCGTCTCCTGTCACCCCTGGTCAGTGTCCACGCCTCCTGCCAGGTGGCAGCATGCTCAGCGGTCATATTGTTTACATTTGGGCAAACGACACTCACAGTTCACTGGCACGGCCTCCGTCAGTCCCCTGACCCCCACTGCCCCTGGTGCAGGAATGTCTCTTGAGACTATTGAACACTTTCTGCTGCCTCCCGCCAGGTGGCTGCATGCTCAGCGGACGTAAAAGTCCGCGGCGGGGTAGTTGATATTGGCTGTTGCCGGATAGTAAATACTAGAGTAGGATAAACGTCCGGAGGTGGGTAATGGCATCACTTTTTTTTTTTTTTTTTTTTTTTGTTTAGAGGATAATTCCTGGACTGTTGCGATTCCCGGACTTTTGCGGTTCCCGGACCAGTGCTCCCCCCTATTAGTCCGGGAAACCGAGGTTTGTGTGTACTTGTTACACTTCTGTGATAATAGTTGTAATTTAATAGTAATAGTAATGCAAGTTATTATATATGTTAGAAGTGATTACTGACTGACATGTGTATAAGGTGTGACAGTTTTTACTTATACATTTGTATTATTCAATCTGAAAAGAATAATGGAAGTTAATATTATTTGTGAAAAACAGTTGTGAAGAACCACTAGGTAGACAGTGCGCGATGCCTTATATACGTACATAAGGTTGCGTACATGCGTACAAATCGGGCATTGCGCATTGCGTACGTTTTGGACCAGCCAAGGAGTAAATTACTCCTGGGATATACTACAACATTTTCTTAGAACAGTGGCCCACAGTCTCTTAAGCAATAGAGGTGGCCTTAGATTGTCATGCATTGTGGCTTAGGACACTCTGGCAGGCATCTGAAAATTTGCGTACGTATTGGACTTTTATATCTTAAGCCTTTTCCATTAGGTACGCACCCTTGTGTAGCCTTTATCTGTTATTTCAGAGCAGCACTGGTGCTTGTTTCTTACACCCAGCATCACTAAATCAACATGGAAACAGAAACAAAGCATAATATGCAATGCGTAAAATTACCAAAATGTAAAAACAAACTGCCAACCCTTAGCTTATCGTAAGGAAATGCCGATTTTTTCCACTTTTCCTTCTTTTCTTTTGGTCATCTGTTCAATATATAGGAACATGACTGTAGATGCCTGTTTTTTTTAGAAGAATATAGGTTAAGGAACAGTATGTGACAGTTTGAAGTTTCAAGTGTTCTCACATTATGTGGAGACATTTTTAAATGCCAGATGCGTACTTATTGGTTACTTCACCATAGCTCAATTTCTAGCCTTGATATATTGTTTCAGGTTTGATTGGGGTAAGTTTGGGATAGTTTAGTTTTACTGGTGAACTATATTTTTCTGGTAGACTTTGATGGGTTTAGGAACAATCTGAAGTTTGTTTTTTGGGGAAATCACTAGTTTTTCATAGGTGGGATCAAGAGGGTTAAAAAAATCTAGTGATTGCCGAGAAAAAAACCCATCAGATAAGATCAAAACTCATCAAAAATCTACCAGAAAAATATAGTTTCATCTGAAAGAGAAGAGGGTTGATAAAAACTAATCTACCCGAAACCCCCCAGCGAGGTTAGTATATGTAATCAATGCCCAGGCTAGGTTAGTTAACTTGGGGGGTCTGCAATAAGTTATGTCAGGAGGGTATTGGTCGAAAGGGAGTATTGTACTAAACTGCAGTTTTACCATTTTTCTTAAGCTATGTTAAATTAGGTTAGTTTGATGGTTTGATTAGGTTATTACTTGATGCTTTTTCAAGTGGAAATACTGTTTTTTCCAGTCAAAATGTCTAAAAGTGTATTTAGAAAAAATTGTCATCACTTTCTCGAATAGCAGAAAACACACTTATAGGTGTTTGCACAGAAAAAAAAAACTATCTTCATTTGGTAAAGCATCAAATATTGAGAAAAAAATATTGAACTTGTCTAAAAATCTAGCAACAGTCACATTGTAAAGTTTTACCGGGGTTTCACCCCCCAAACTCCCTTGTGTTATTTTTTTATTTCTGAACGCTGTTGTAGGGGTTAGAAATACTACTCATGATGAGAACGAAATGATAAGGATACTTAAAACTACCAATCGTGATTGGTCGTAACTGTACTTACTTTCGAACCAGGGCCCGCAGATTCGAAGCCCGGCGTGCGAGTCACTACACCACAATGGCTCAAAGGGTGGGTCGATAAATGCCTGGGAAGTCAAATGTGGCTCGATGAATACCATACAATATAAAATACCATTTACATATTTCTTTTGTAATATTTGTAATGTTATTGTACCTATGTTTTTATTTATTTTATTTCCTTACTTGTAGTAGCAGTAGTATTATTGGTAGTAGTATGGTTGTCAACCAACCATTAGCAGGCTGTGGCCAATTGATTGAGTTTGTGAGAGACAAAACTTACCTTTTCACCACAGACCACACAGTTCCATAAGGATGGAGGTCTACTTTAAATATATTAATAGTAGCTACTGTATTTTTTTACTGTTTATTTATTAATGTAATTGTAATAAATGCTTGGGGGTCGATAATCGAACAGATATTCCCTGAAGGGGTTGATGGACTGAAAAGTTTGGGAACCCCTGGGTTAGGTTAGTAATTATTTTGGGGGGGATCTCACTAGGAGGTTATTGGTGAGGTTAGGTTAGTAATATTAACCTTTATTTTTTGAGAGATAGGTCCAGGGTATTTTTTTTGGGGGGGGGGAGGAACTTCGGCTATATGGATATGTGGCATGCTACCCTGAAACTGATCCTTCCGACCGGGTTGTATCTGTAAGAGACAATCCAGCGTGGAGGAGGCCAAGGGGGCCTCCTCCACGCCAATTGCATATTCTCCTCCATAGCCAATTGCGCCCACAAGGCTCGTGGCTGCAGCAAGTTGATGTTTCCTGTCGAGAGCTGCTTGGTATGGGAAGGGAGCCTGCATGGGGAGTCGCACGTGGTGACCCCCGGGAGTGGCGTTGTCGGGTGGGCGAGGCGACGCGACCCCCGGTGCATGCCTCCAATGATTGATTGATTGAATATATATAATGAAGTAATAATTACATATATACATGCAAAATGGTTTGTACCATAATTCATTGCACTTCTGGTACTTCCCCACCCTCGCCTGCACTTTCTTTGTGGCTCGTCAAAATAGTCCCTACTTTCACCACTACTGGAACTCACTTCAAACAGGCAATCATTATTACTGTCATTCACATCATCAATTCAAGTTTATCTTCACTTTCACCAACATCACTGTCCCCGAAATCCTCCTTTGTTGTGTCAAAAACACCAGGTTCACAAAGTTCACATGCTCTCCCAACTGTTTTGAAATGTCTCGCCTCACACCACGCCGTGTAGCCATACTCTCCACATGACAACAATGGGTTCTTATTCAATTAAAAATACCTAATAAATTCTGTAAAAACATTTTTTTTAAATTAACTATGCATTCACGAGACGTTAATATGTGTACCACGTAAACACACACGCGTGTAAAATTTTACACTAGGCCTAAAATAGGCAAAATATAGGTCAAAGCGTGTCACACACACTTTTCACTACAAGACCGCATAGAAAATTGAAGCTACATGGAACCCCAGCCCGCTACCTCCCAAAATTGCATCGGATTGGTTGAGAAAGTTGCGGTGTAAAATTTTACACCGCGTATGTGTTCTAGAGTTAAGGCAATTCATACAGGAGGGAGCCAGCCATCATACAAAACAGTATGATAGATTTAGGATTGTAATAATGGTAAGATTGCACTTTCGGACAATACTGTACTACCATTCTCTTTTTACTCATTCCCTATTTGTTTTTGTTTTGTTTGAAGAATTTTGTCAGTTATCGACGCAGCTGAGATGGATCTCCACTGTAACCAGACAGCTCTCTCTCAGACTACCCCTAGAGAGCTGTCTGCTAGTGCTTATAGTATTGGCCAAAGCCAGCACCCCGGGAGGTGGGTTACAAACCCCCGGCTAACACCCGGTACCCATTCACTGCTGGGTGGACAGGGGCTCGGGTTTTAAGGAAACAGCCCAACTGTTTCCGCTCCGCCCTGGGATCGAACCCGGGACTTCTCGGTTGTGAACTGAGCGTGCTACCCCTACACTACGGAGTACTATCTTATAATAATATAAGCGAAAGTGTGTGTGTGTGTATGTCTGTGTGTGTGTGTGTGTGTGCTATAGGTTCCGCCCCCCGTGGCGCAATCCCATCATATGGCACAGTTTTGGAACCAGGTTGACCAGGGGAAGGTTTTAAGGCCATTTTGGAGATGATCCGATCACTTTTTTTTTCCTTCTTTTTTTTAGCAGCCTACAAGCTTGCGCGGATGATCTTTGCGCCAGAATCCGTTCATGGAGATTTACCGCGCAGATTTAAAGTTGCAACCCAAGCTATAAAAAAATGCAGAAGGCATGAATCGTATGTCTGACAGCGACGTACATCATCTTGCACACTCACCGGTGTGTGGGAGGCAGCGTTTCCCTCCCTCTCCTCCCTCCATAGGCGGTTGACAGTTTGCATGATTTTGAACTTATAGCCTGCAGCGTTCCCCTACATCCCGTGTTTTTGCCTGTTTTTGCTGGATTACATAATGGGTGGAAAACATACGGATGGCACAACGATTCAAGCAATCCGTTATCTTTACAAGGCTGGGATCAATAATAAGGAAATTTGCAAGCTTAAAGGACTAAAGCTTAGAACAGTGCAAAATTTGATCCGCCGATTTAAGGCTGGGGGAGAGGTGAATCTCCCGCTCCCAAAAAAACAACCTGGGAAACAAAAAAAAACGTGTAACAGAACCAGGAGCATGTTAAGGCGACAGCTTGATGCCAATCCTAGCCTTACAGCCAGAGAACTGAAGGAGGAAAATCATACTCTTCTTGGTAATGTGTCGCTTCGTACTGTACAGGAAACTTTGAAACGTGACCTTGGCTACAGGTGTTACCGGGCGCGGAATAAGCCACTGATAAATGACCGCCAAAGGAAGAAAAGGCTTCACTTTGCAAAGAAATACAGAGATTGGCCTCTCGACAAGTGGCGGGCTGTGCTGTGGAGTGACGAAAGCACATTTTGTGTGAGTGGAGGAGGACCAGCAAAAGTGTACCGTCGCCCCGGCTCAGACCCCACCGAGCCTCGCTACACACGAAAGACCACAAAATACCCTCCCAGTTTAATAGTGTGAGGTTGCTTTACTTTTCATGGTATTGGGAACTTGGTTATTTTCCCAAAGAACACAACTGTTAACAAAGTGGTGTATTTTGATCTTTTAAATGACCACCTGGAGGCTGGCCTGCTTTGAAAAGACACAGGCACAGATTTTCCAACAGGATGGAGCATCCTGCCACACAGCTCGAGATGTGATACAGTGGCTTGATGGCTGCAAGATTGGGAGAATAGATGACTGGCCAGGTAATTCTCCCGATATATCACCCATAGAAAATCTTTGGGCCATCATTAAAGGCAAACTCCGCTCACGTGACACCTCTACACTCCCCAAGCTTGAAATGGAGCTCCGAACGTGTTGGGAAGAATTTAAGCCCGAGTTCCTTCAAAATCTTGCTGACAGTGTACCACGTCGCCTTCAAAGGGTCATCAAGAGGAAGGGCTATGCAACGAAATACTAACTACAATTGTAAGTGTTGATATTCTACATTATTTTGTTATAAACAGCCCGTCAGGGTGGCAAGGTTGGTAGAGACGTGAGTTCGCAATGTGCAGCGTCCCTGTGCATTCGGTCAGCGGTTCGAGTCCGCCTAGTTCGTGCTGACGTGGCGGCGCTTTGTATAGTCAATAACCTTGTAGTTGGTACTTGCAAAGTGTCTAGATAGGATGAAAATCTTATCTTGTTATAAACATGGTGCGTGTCATACGTGTAAACATTCCCTTTTCGGAGGCGCGCAGTGATTATCCACGCAAACTGTGTTAGCGAGAATTGTGAAAAAAATAGTGGGTTGCGAGAATTGAGGAAACCTTGATGTAGGGTGATGGGTAATGGGTGTGGGGTGATGGGTGAGTGAATGGGTTGGGGGTGATGGGTGATGGGTGAGGGAATAGGTGGGGGGTGATGGGTAATGGGTGAGTGAATGGGTGTGTGGTGATGGGTAATGGCTGAGTGAATGGGTGGGGGGTGATGGGTAATGGGTTGGGGGTGATGTGAATGGGTTGGCGTTAATACATACATTTCTACATCCATGATTTCAGGAAAGTTAGAAGGGGCTATCTGGCCAAAGGCCCACCAATAGCCCTCCGCAGGAGCTAGCCAAAAAGTCCGCCCGGAGGGCGGCTTTGCGGCTAGTAGTACTATACTACTAACACTACACTATGGAGTACTATAGCCACTAATCCCACCACTAAGGTGGGACTTTTTTTTTTTTTTCTCTTTTTTTTGGGGGGAGGGGTGGTGAGGCATTGGTAAATTTGGAACATTGCCCTTAATTGCATTCGTTATTTTAGAGTCAATTTTGTCATTTATTAATTTAAATACTAGGGGTCTGCTCCTTAACATTTCCGTCGCAAAACAATACTTTTTGAGAAATGGAAGGTGTTTTAACGCGTGTTCAAGTGTACCACTACTCTCTAGGCAGTGTTGGCGAAGTCACTCTACTTCTGGGGCTGCTTTCCCTGGACACTCCAAACCCATAAGCCAGTGTCCCATCACAACATAAACAATCTTTAACTAGACGGAAACCCATACATTTAGGACCTGATTCGGTTTATAAATGTAAATACAGTCAAACCTCGATATAACGGACCTCGATGTAACGGACTTCGGATGTAACTGACTCCATTTGCGTGACTTTTTATATATTTTTTTTTTATTTTTTTATTTTTTTTCATTAGGCATATCAGACCGCTTATCGCCGCTCGAATTGTCAACTCAACATAACTGTATTATTTTCTCATTTTACTTTGGAATGCTTGGGTTTTAAGGAGTTTTGATGTATCACATATTAATATATATAAGGAAGGAGCCTGTGTTGCTAGTGATTTAGTGGTAGAAGGTGTGTATTGTTTAAAATAGTGACTCTTAGTGTTATGGCGAGGCCACTGCTACGTCTCCCTGTCACCTCAACACCCTAAATCACCCTTATCTAAGGTGACACGCAGTGCTACTGACCTAAATAGTGACACATGTATAGAACTGCACTTCACAACCATATAATATATATAATAATGAGCATTAGTCATGATAATAAACAATACCTTTGGAAGCCACGGCTGAATCTGGCTAGTAGTTTGTTTACCTTTCACTAGAGCTTGAGCTTGACTAGCCAGACGGTGAGAGAAAGCATCAACATTTTAGGGATAACCCATCACTTTATGGGAGACTTTTTCTTCCTTTTTATCTATTTTGGGGTGATTATAAAATCTCATGATGCTGCTGCTGCTGCCGCGGCCGCGCTGCCAGGCGTGGATGAGCGCCTTGAAAGTATTTTCATATCTTTACTCATATCATAGACCACTGTATACCTGGACTGTTCACACGACAATGTTTTTAATTGCGGGGCTGCATAGGGGCCCGCGGGGCGCCCGACAAAGAGATATAGTGGTCTATGGACTATCATATAGACTGGTTTATCAGTATATACGTATGGTATACTGTAATCTTCGTAAATGTTTGTTCTATAATATTATCAAATAAAAAACAGTAAAACACGCTAAAGAAATGCCATTACGAGACTATGAAGAAATATGCATGAACTTAATATTCACTTAACTCTTCACCATTTAAAACTTTGCGAGTCAACTTTTATCATGAAGGGTATCAATAGAAGCGCAATTTTATTAGCTTTCTATTGATGTATTTCGTTATCTGATAAATTAATTAGAACCATGCATAAATTAGCGTTAAATAAAATAATAAAATCATCAATCGGGTAATTTTCCCGATTGATGATGTTATTTATTTACTTATATATTTCGTTTTCTGATAAATGAATTAGTACCATGTATAAATTAGCGTTACCTAAATAAATAATCTCATCAATCGGGAAAATTACCCGATTGATGATTTTATTTATTTAGTTAACGCTAATTTATGCATGGTTCTAATTCATTTATCAGATAACGAAATATAGCAATGGAAAGCTAATGAAATTGCGCTTCTATTGATACCCTTCATGATAAAAGTTGACTCGCAAAGTTTTAAATGGCGAAGAGTTGAAGTGAATATTAAGTTCATGCATATTTCTTCATAGTCTCGTAATGGCATTTCTTTAGCGTGTTTTACTGTTTTTTATTTGATAATATTATAGAACAAACATTTACGAAGATTACAGTATATCATATAGACTGATAAACCAGTCTATATGATCCGTATATATATATGAATCCGAGCGGCCCTCCGACTTCGGGCCCTTGCGCGACAGGCCGATATTCCGTGTGCAGTCCAGGTATATAGTGGTCTATGCTCATATGTATGAATAATAGCAATTCAAATGTGATTATATGTCTACATTCAACTAGAATAAT
This sequence comes from Chionoecetes opilio, assembly GCA_016584305.1. Taxonomy (NCBI): domain Eukaryota; kingdom Metazoa; phylum Arthropoda; class Malacostraca; order Decapoda; family Majidae; genus Chionoecetes; species Chionoecetes opilio. The sequence continues at coordinate 191,883 of JACEEZ010025091.1, forward strand.
GAAATTTCATAGCATACCAAGCAGTAATGAGCGAGCCTGGATACTTACTACCTCTCCTAATACAGGAGAACCTCGTTTATCCGGCACCCTCGGGGGGGAGCGCATGCCGGATAACTCATTTTGCCGTTGTTTTGAGAGTTACTGTTATAAAATCGCCCAAAATCCCCCTTTTTTTTTTTTTTTTTTTTTTTTTTTCTTCCCCATCACAAGGAACTGGCCAAGGGCACAACAAAAATGGGTAACACAAAGCCCGCTTAGTTGCCAGTCCCTATAAAGAAGACAGTAAGAGAATAAAATAAAAAAGAGGGGTGAGCCCGAACCTTTAGTTCGGGAGGTGTCTTGTTACTCTTCTTTTGAAAAGATGTAAGTCATAGGAAAGTGGAAAAATAGAATCAGGAAGAGAGTTCCGGAGTTTATCAGTGAAGAAAAAAAAAAAAGAAAAAAAAAAAAAGGCCTTGGTCGATTAGTGCCGTTGTTTTGAGGCTGCCGTTGTTTTAAATGCCGGTTAAACGAGGTTCTCCTGTACCAGTCCCGAACAGTCGTGGGCGAGTGTGCCAAATCCCTGATGTAGCGCTAGTCGCTGTTTACCTCCCAACATAGCTACATGGTCTGGTTGTGTTTGAGATTATTTCTTATTTATTTCATGTGTAGGAGCGAATCAAATTCAGTATGTAGTGCCAGTCACTGTTTACCTCCCAACATAGCTACACAGTCTGGTTGTGTGTAATTATTTCTCATTTATTTCACAATTTTTTTTTCTCATTTTTTTTTCCACCCGTGGGAAAATACCCTCACTATAACGGACAATCGGCTTTAACGGACCACTCCTCCCCCCCTTTAGTCCGTTATATTGAGGTTTGACTGTACACACAAACCTCGTTTTCCCGGACTAATAGGGGGGAGCACTGGTCCGGGAACCGCAAAAGTCCGAGGCCATTACCCACCCCCGGACGTTTATCCTACTCAAGTATTTACTGTCCGGCAACCGCCAATATCAACTACCCCGCCGCGGACTTTTACGTCACTTTGTTGTTGTTTTTAGGGCTGCGAGGATCCCTTGGGGAACACTTTGAACCCTGGTGATGTCCTATGATGCTATCACAGGCGCTGTAGTTGACCTGTCTTCTTCAGGAAGGCACAGGTGAGGCGGATGACAGCATGTTGCTGGGAGGGGTGGACGCCAGCCGCCGCCGACGTTCAGGGTGAGGAGTTGAGAGCGTAGCACTACACGGTGGGAGTGGAAGCGCTGACACTGCAGCAGAAAGTGTTCAATAGTCTCAGAGACGTTCCTGCACCAGGGGCAGTGGGGGTCGGGGGACTAACGGAGGCGGTGCAGGTGAACCGTGAGTGTCTTGTGCCCAAATGTAAACAATACGACCGCTGACCATGCTGCCACCTGGGTGGACGCCCGCCGCCACCGGCAGGGCGGGCTGGTCAAAGTGGCGACGTTCAGGGTGAGGAGTTGAGAGCGTAGCACTACACGGTGGGAGTGGAAGCGCTGACACTGCAGCAGAAAGTGTTCAATAGTCTCAGAGACGTTCCTGCACCAGGGACAGTGGGGGTCAAGGGACTGACGGAGGCGGTGCAGGTGAACTGTGAGTGTTTCTTGTTCCCAAATGTAAACAATACGACCGCTGAGCATGCTGCCACCTGGCGGGAGGCGCGGACACTGACCAGGGGTGACAGGAGACGCTCGGACCGCCGGACAACTTTGTCAATTTACGGACTGGACCAGGCATTTGTCCAGGACTGACATATCCCCGGACCTCGGATTTTGTCCGGCAAATCCGATATCCGGGAAATGGAGGTCCGGGAAAACGAGGGTTGTGTGTAAAAATGATTACTTATCCCATATATAGTAATAGCAGTTGTACATCAAGCATGGTACTTATTTCCAGAATATTTGCTAAAAAATCCACTTTTGATGTAAGTACAATATAGAAAGACCTTGCTTTACCAAGACAGCATCTGTGAAGTGCAGGTTTTTATCCCACATTTTCCTGTGCTTCATAAAATCCTCACTAACGAGTTCTTTACATTTGTTAAAGAGGGGATGAGTGATAAAGTTTCTATATATATATATTGAGTTGATTGGGCATTTCTTCCCCACTTTGTACTAAGGTTTTACTGTTATCTGAAGGGTTCTGTTAAAGTTTGGAGGAAATAGACGAATAACGAGGTCAGGAAAGAACTAAAATTACTACACTACCCTCCCGAGTTTCACGCTATGTGAGTTTCGCGATCCTCGAGTTTCGAGCTGAGTCCTAAATTCTTACCATCCCGACTTTCGCACATTATATCCCCGAGTTTCGCGTTTTTTTTTTTTGTGTGTGTTGTGTGTGTGTGTGTGTGTGTGTGTGTGTGTGTGTGTGTGTGTGTGTGTGTGTGTGTGTGTGTGTGTGTGTGTGTGTGTGTGTGTGTGTATTCATCTAGTTGTATTCATCTAGTTGTATTTTACAGGGCCAGAGCAATGCTCGTGTGGCCCCGTCTCCATATCAACATTTTTTTATCATTCATCCTTAGTGCTTTGTGTTGGCCGAAGCCAGCACCCCGGAGAGCAGGTCACAAACCCCGGCTAACACCCGGTACCCATTCACTGCTGGGTGGACAGGGGCTCGGGTTTTAAGGAAACCCATCTGTTTCCGCTCCGCCCGGGGATCGAACCCGGGACTTCTCGGTTGTGAACCGAGCATGCTATCCCTTACACCACGGAGTACCCTTGCGTGTGTGTGTGTGTGCGTGTGCCTACAGCGCCGTTAGGCAGTGACCTCCAGGAATGGGATGGTAGGCCTTGGAGGCTAACTTGAGGGCTGTGATGGTTGGCCCTTGCCCGTGGTGGCGCAGACAGAATTTCTATAGTGACGCCTGTGATTACAGGCTCATGCCGCCCCCTGTGTCCTCCGATGCACTCGCAATCGAAGGTAGAGTTAATGGGCAGCGTGTGGGTGTTCTTAGGCCACTCAATGGTGCAGAGAAAGATTTTAAGTGGATTTTACAGCCCTCATCAAGGATCGAACTCGGATCACTGAGAACGCCACTCGGAGACTTCTTCTTGTGACCTTTTCTGCTTAGTATCACTTTGTAGGTCATCTGTCAAGCTCATGCTCGAGGTTGACATATATCTTGACGCTAACCACTCTGCTACCACCTCCCATAAGAGACGTACGGGACACGTCTTCCTTCCTTCCTGCTTAGTATAGTATTATAATAGGCTTAGTATAGCTTGTATGTAGTTTTGCTTTGTTTTTTTCCATTTGTTTGTGTTTTTCTCTACAGGAGCAGCCGGTGTCGCATAAGATAGGTAACACCTCGAAATGAGTAGCACCTTACCTTACACCCCCGCAGTTCCTTACTATTTACCACAAAATACTCCTTTATAAGTGATTAACCATGACGTGTGTGGTACTGTGATTTATGGAGGTACTGGAGGAGACAGGAGAGAAGAGAGGAAGGCATTGTGACAGTGTTATTGCCGTATAACACTGTCACACAACCATCAGCTGACAAGACATGTGTCAAGCTCACTCACTAAGACCAAAACAGCATCCCCTGGGTGACTCCCAATCAAGCTCAACCTCAAGCTCCTCTCCTCCCTCCTCTTCTCTACGTAATGTTGGCCGAAGCCAACACCCCGGGAGGCGGGTCACAAACCCTAGGCTAACACCCAGTACCCATTCGCTGCTGGGTGGACAGGGGCTTGGGGAATTTTCAGGATATTTTTTTTGGGAAAAAGTGAGTCTTATAAAGCTGTAAAATACAGTAGGTACACAGCCCTCAAGTTAACCTCCAGGGCCTACCATCCCACCCCTAGAAGTCACTGCCTAACGGCGCTGTAGGCACACACACACACACACACACACACACACACACACACACACACACACACACACACACACACACACACACACACACACACACACACACACACACCACACACACACACACACATAAAAAAAAAAAAAAATTGGACTAAACAAGCATTTTTACAGTGTTTTCAATACCCGAGTTTCGCGATCCGCGAGTTTCGCCCTATGCCTCGGGAAGAAAGCAAGCGCGAAACTCGGGAGGGTAGTGTACAAAGTAAAAAACATTAAAAAAATATTTCCATGGTACTTACCATAATACTATTCTAATAGTGTATTGGCTTCCTCTTTTATTTCAGCACTTCTCTGGGCATGTAGCAAGACACTCCTGAGGATTAGCGGATCCACACATCTCCACTTCTCTCTGACTGCCACCTCCAGCTTGGAAACTATCAACGTGTCCTTTGTTAACACTTTTCTAAATGACCTTGGATTCTCTTGAGGATATATATCAGGTTAGTTGTCTGGTCAGTTTTCTGTGAATGTTATTTGACTTGGATGAGTGTGTGACACATAACAGAAAACTTCAGTTTTCTTTTATGCAAAATCAAAATCTCAGTGTCTCAGTTACACAAGAGAGTAGCTGCAGCCGGCTTTCTGAAAACATCTCTCACTACTCACACTACACTACATGCAGATCACACATACACTCTTCAAAAAACAAAATTTATAATGGCGACAATACACCTTACTGTGTGTTAACGTAAGTCTTCCTACTGTCTCTATTCTCATTTTCAATCCAAACGTGGCTATGTGCGCAACAACATTACTTGCTCTCGTGCCCACAGTCTTGAATCTTCAAAGTTTTCTACCATCTGTCTTCGACTTCAATGTCACTTTCTTACAAAATTTATCTATGCTGTATATCACATTCCTAACTCCTCAGACTATGTACAATTCTTTTGACTATTTAACATCCAAATTGGAGCACATCTTAACTCGTTTTCCTTTTGCTGAAATTTCCATTCTTAGGGACTTCAATGTTCACCACCAGCTTTGGCTGTCTTTTCTTTCACTGATCAACCTGGTGAACAAGCCTACAGCTTTGCTATCCTCCAAGACCTAGAGCAGCTGGTGCAGCACCCTACCTGTATTCCTGACCACCTTGGAGACACACCCAACATTCTTGACCTTTTCCTAACTTCTAACCCTTCTGCTTACTCTGTAAAACTATTCTCCGTTGGGCTCCTCCGATCACAATCTTATTTCCGTAACCTGTCCTATCCCTCCGATCCTGCCTTGGGACCCACCTAAGCGGAGGTGCTTCTGGCTTTTTATCTCAGATTGGGAGGACCTAAGGCAGTACTACTCTCATTTTCCATGGAAGGATTATGCTTCCGTGTCAGAGACCCATCTCTTTGTGTAGAGTGCATAACTGAGGTCATTGTCTCTGGTATGGAAGTATTAACCCTTTCACGCACAAAAAGTTTAATAAGTTTTTCCGTCCACTGCAACATCCGTCTTATGCTCCCTAAGGGGCAAAGCGAAATGGCCAGACTGTGCGGCGAATTATTTTTTTATGTTATCAATTTCACCAACGTGTATTCTTTTTTCCTGGCATTATTATATATCATTGGTTTTGCAAGAGATTATTCTGCCTTATGAAGAAAAAAAAATAACAAGAAATGCAAATAAATAGCGGAATTTACCGACTCCGAAAAAATATTGAGTAAAGAGAAATAAGAAATACTTACGTTCACCACTTCGTAGCTCGAAACTTCCTGAGTCAACTTTTTATGGTTTATATGCCAATAAAAGCGGATTTTTATGAGGATTCCAACGCTACCATTATAATTTTCATATGGCCATTATGGCCAGCTCAGGACACGTTTTAAAGGGACGACAATTCGCTCACACAGGCTGCCTGCTGAGTGGAAACTGACACAGAAACCCTTATCATTTCACATCCACTCACACGAGAGAGTTGACAATTCGTTTATTTTATAGGTCTAGGTTGGATCTTTGACGCAGAAATTTTTGACGCAATTCTGATAAATACTTTATTTTTGGCGAATTTTTTAGTCTTTTGACGCAATTCGCGTCAAAAGCTCAGATTGCAGACGGGCCTGTTTTGACGCGATCGCGTCACCGTGCGTGAAAGGGTTAATTCTATAAACTTTCTCTAATCCTAAAGCCCATAAACCTTGGTTTAATTTAGCTTGTTCTCTTGATGTCCAAGGTAGAGAGGTGGTTCATAGATGGTACCGTAATCATCCATCTCCTTAAACTCATGCCCTGTATATATTTGCCCGTAATCATGCTAAATCTATTCTTCAACTTACAAAAAAACTCCTTCATCAATGGAAAATGTCAAAATCTTTCTGAATCAAACTCCTCTCGTAACTTCTGGCATCTTGCTAAAAACATCTCTAACAATTTTTCTTCTTCATCTTTCCCTCCTATGCTTCACTCAGATGGCTCCACAGCTGTCTCATCTATTTCTAAAGCTGAACTCTTTGCTCAAACCTTTGCTGAAAATTCCACTCTGGTTGATGAAGGGCTTGTTCCTCCTTCTCCTCCACCCTCTGACTATATTACGCCTGTTATTAAGATCCTTCGTAATGATGTTTTTTTATACCGTCCCTGGCCTTGATCCTAGGAAGGCTAACGGTCCTGACCGAGTCCCTCCTATTATTCTAAAATGCTGTGCTTCTGTGCTTGCACCCTGCTAGGTCAAACTTTTCTGTCTTTGTCTATCTACTTCTTACTGGAAGTTTGCTCACATTCAACTTGTTCCTAAGAAGGGTGACTTCTAGTCTTTCTAACTAACGCCCTTTAGCTTTGACTTCCTCCTTTTCTAAAGCTTTTGAATCTATACTTAATAAGAAGATTCTTAAGCATCTATCTGCTCGCAATCTTCTATTTAATCATCAGTACGGTTTCCACAAAGGGCGATCTTCTAGCTTTCCTAACTGAATCTTGGTCATCCTTCTTTAGGGGTTTTGGTGAAACTTTTGCTGTTGCCCTTGACATATCAAAAGCTTTTGATAGAGTCTGGCTTAAAACTTTAATTTCCAAACTACCCTTTTTCGGTTACTATCCTTCTCTCTGTATCTTCATCTTAAGTTTCCTTTTAAACAGTTCAATTGCAGCTACTGTAGATGGTCATTGTTCTTGTAAGTGGTAGTAACAATAGTGGTGTTCCCCAGGGTTCTGTTCTTTTTTTCTTTTTTTTTTTTTTTTTTTACATCACAAGGAACTGGCCAAGGGCACAACAAAAATGGGTAACACAAAGCCCGCTTAGTTGCCAGTCCCTATAAAGAAGACAGTAAGAGAATAAAATAAAAACAGGGGTAGGCCAATTTAGTTCGGGAGGTGTCTTGTTACTCTTCTTTTGAAAAGATTTAAGTCATAGGAAAATGGAAAAATAGAAACAGGAAGAGTTCCAGAGTTTACCAGTGAAAGGGATGAAAGAGTAAAAATACTGATTACTCTGGCATTAGGAAGATGGACAGAATAGGGATGAGAATGAGTAGAAAGTCTTGTGCAGCGAGGCCGCGGGAGTGGGGGAGGCATGCAGTTAGCAAGTTCAGAAGAGCAGTGAGCATGAAAATAATGGTAGAAGAGAGCAAGAGAAGCAACATTGCAGCGGTGATTTAAGGATTGAAGACAGTCAGTCAGAGGAGAGGAGTTGATGAGACGAAAGCTTTGACTCAAACCCTGTTTAGGAGAGCTGTATTGAGTGGATCCTCCCCAAACATGTGAGACAAACTCCATACATGTGCGGATAAGGCCCCTGTAGAGAGCAAGCAATTGGGAGGGAGAAAAAAAAGGACGCAGACGCCACAGCACACCTAACTTCTTAGCAGCTGTTTTAGCACGAGATAAGATGTGAGATTTCCAGTTCAGATTTTTAGTAAACGATAGCCCAAAAAAATGTCCTTTGGGAGAAGAAGGAGACAGTGAGTGTCATTGAAAGAGGGGGTGGGTTACTGGGGGTTTTTGTGGGGTAGATAAGGTGAAAAAATTGGGTTTTGGGGGCCCATTGAAAAAAAACAAGGTTTGCTTTCCCCCAATCAAAAAATTTAAAAAGATCAAAAAATTTAGGCGCCTGGGGGTTTTTCTCCGTGAATCACTTATTTCCCTTTTGGGATTGGGAAACTTTAAAATTAAAAACGACTTTAAAAAAAATGCAGGGTTAGAATCTTTAAAGCTTGGGAGTGGATGGGGCTTTGGGGTTAGATTAGAAGATTTTAATAAATAATAGAAAGAGAGTGGGTGATAGGACGGGGAACCCCGGGGGAAACACAACTTTTGATAGTTTTTGGAAAAAGAACAATGCCCGTCTACAGTAGCGCAAAAAAACGGTTTGAAAGGAAATTAAAAGGAAGGTACAGAGAAAAGGGTTTAAAAAATGAATGAGGGTTTTTGGGAAAATTTTAAAGTTTTGGGCCCAGACTCTATAAAAAGCTTTTGATATGTAAAGGGAAACACCCAAAAGTTTCACCAAAACCCCCCAAAAGGGAGGAGCCCAAAGATTCATTTGGGAAAAAGCTAAAAGATCGCCAGTAAAAAGGGCCCCTTTAGGGAAAAAACCGTACTGAGGGATCAGATAAAAGGATTGTGAGCAGATAGATCCCAAGAATTTTCTTATTAAGTATAGTTTTAAAAAACTTTAAAAGGCAGGAAGCAAAGCATAGGACGGTAGTTTGAAGGATTAGAACGGTCCCCCTTTTTTGGGAAAAGGGTTTGGATGTGAGAAAATTTCCCAGCAAAAAGGGGAAAAGGGGAAGTAAAATAGACAAAGACAAAAAAGTTTGACTAGGAAAAGGTCCCAAGCCAAAGAAGCAATTTTTTTGAAAACCCAATAGGGGGAAACTCCGTCAGGACCGTAAGCCTTCCGAGGACCCAGGCCCGGGAAAAGGGAAAAGAAAATTTTCTTTCGAAGGACCCTTAATGACAGGCTTTAATATAGTCGGGAGGGGGAGGAGAAGGAGGAAAAAAACCCCTTCATCGGGCCAGAGTGGAATTTTTAGCAAATTTTTTGGGGCGAAGAGTTCAGTTTTAAAGAAGTAGATGAGACAGTGGGGAAAGCCACTGGGTGAAGCATAGGGGGGAAAAAGAGAAGAAGAAAAAGGTTAGAGAGGTTATTAGCTAGATGCCAGAAGTCACGAGGGGTTTTTGTTTCAAAAAGATTTGACATTTTCTAGCAGAAAGATTTTTTGGTAAGTTGAAGAAAAGTTTTGGCATGTTTACGGGCAGAAATAAAAAGGGGCAAGGTTTGAGGAGATGGATGTTCGGAAACCTTTTTGTGGGGCCAAATCTCAATCTCGGACACCCCTGAAACAAGCAGATTTAAACCCGGGTTTGGGACGGGTTTTAGGATTAGAAAAAAGATGGGAATGTACGCCCCATGCCAGAGACAGCCCTCAGGTTAAAGCGCTCTGCACAAAGAGATGGGTTTGACATGGAAGCAAGGTAATCATTCCAGGGAAAAAACAGAGTGGGCTGCCAAAGGTTTCTTCCACTTACCCCTGAGTTGAAGTGCCAAAAGCACCTGGGCTTCAGGGGCCCCGGGGCCCGGTACCGGAGCGAAGGACGGGTTTAAACAGAAAAAGTTTGGTGATCGGGGGAAACCCCAAAAAAGGAAAGAGAATAGTTTCACAAAAGTAAGCAAAAGGGTTAGTATTTGGGAAAAGTTTCAAGAATGGGGGCGTTTTCCCCAAAGGCGGTCGGGAAAATACGGGTGGGGGTGCGAAACCAGTGCTTTGGGCCCTTTGGAGGATAGAAAAGGGTGGGCTTGTTCCCCAAGGTTGTCAGTGAAAGAAGATGATAGCCAAAGCGGGTGGTGAACTTTGGGAAGCCCCCAAAAAGGAAATTTCAGCAAAAGGGAAAAAAATTTTGAATGTGCCCCCTTTTTGATTTTAAATAGTCGAAAAATTTTTAAAACATAGTCAGAGGAGTTAGGTGAGGGGAATTACAGCACAGAAAAAATTTTAGTAAGAGAGTGACATTGAAGCAAAACCCAGATGGTAAAAAAATTCGGAAGATTCAAGGGCTGGGCCCACGAGAGAAAAGTGATGTCTTTGGCACATATACGCAACAGCAGTTTTGGGATTTAAAATTAAAATAGGGGACGGGAAGAGGAGACAGAAAAGGTCGCGTCAGTGCTCCCCGACAACGGTTTCGGTGGGGAAAAAAAAGATGGGGTTTAGAGGAGGAGAGATGATTTTGGGACAGGAGAAAGAGATCTAAGGCCACAAATGTTGCAGAAGTTTAAGGAGAAAAGGGGCAAAGAAAAAGTATAAGGGGACCCCTCGAGTCGATATCTTTAGACGGCCCAAACCCGGGGGGATATTTAGGGTCCCCCCCCCAGAAGGGACCCCGGGGGGCCGGGGTGATCATCTATCACCCCCCTCTCTTTTTTTTATTCATTAAGATCTTCAAAGCCCTTGCTCAATCCCCTACCCCACCCTTTACTTTGATGTTTTAAACCCTGCTTTAAATTAAAAAAAAAAGGGGGGGGTCGTTCTTTTTAAAAGGGCCCAATAAACCGGGAAAATTAGTGGATTCGGGGGAAGGATGCCATTGATTGCCAACTTTGTTCATTCCAAATTTGAAGGGGGGCATGGGGAAAGTTTTTTTGGTTCAAGGGCCCTCAAAAACCCCAATTTTTCACCTATCTACTCGACAAAACCCTTTTCCCATAAAACTATCCCTGTTCTTCGGGGAAAACCCCAACTGTCTCCCTCTTCAACAAAAACTTTCCTTGGGTATTCTATACAAAAAAACCCGGAATTTGGGGTTTTTTCACATTAAAAATACTATAGAGTACCCCTTTTGTGTCGTGTGTGGGGTGTCTGTCTGTTGTCTTTTCTGTCGTCTGCCGGGTTTTGGGTACCGAAACGTAAAAAAAATTTTTGATGAGAGTAGGCTAAAAAAATCGAAAAAAAATTTGGGATGGGGGAAGCGGCTTGGTTCCCATGTCGTTTGAAAAAATTTTTTGAAGGGGGGTTTTGGGGCCTAAAAAAAAACTTTGGGGAAGTATTAAAATTTACAGGAAAAACTCTGGGTAACGTCTTCCCGCTTTCCCAAATCAGTAGACTCTGGACTTTTGGGGTGTGCGGTGTGTGTTTTGGAATCAAAAGGGAAACGTGGTTACCCATGGGCCCACTTTGCCCCGGGGCCCAAAAGGGACAGCAACAACACAATTGGATTTTGCAATCACATTGTTTTTAATATATAATACTATACAAACATCAATACGTGGGTCCCAAGGGCCCACAAAAAACTTCTCTCATTAAATATTAGAGGCAGTAGCCCTGTTTCTGGGCTGTCTGTTGGGTTTTTTGGGGAGCCGAAACCCGTAAAATTTAATTTTGATGAGATTTTGGGGTAAAAAAATCGAAATAAATCGTTTGGTGGGAAGCCCCTTTGGGGGCCTCGATTTAATCATTTTGAAGGGGGGGGTTTTTTGTAAAAACACTTTTGGAGTATTAGAAATAAGTGTTAGAAAAGGGCGTATTTTTACGGAAAAAAATTGCGGGGAACGTCTTACCGCCTTCCCCAAACTCAGTTAAGGGCTCAGGACGTTTGTGTGCGTGGGGGTGGGGTGTGTGTGTGTTGGAAAAAAAACACTTAGGAGTTTTTAGATTACAGGAAGAAAAAAACGGGGAAAAGGGATTGCCGTATTTCACAAATTGTTGGGCTCAAAATTTACTTACGTTTGTGTTTGTTTTGTGTTTTTGTTTGGTGTGTGCTTTTTGTGGTGTGTTTTGGTGGGTTTTGAAATGTGTGTTGTGAGCTTTTCAGGACAGGGGGTGGGGCGGGTTGAGGAAAGGGGTGGGGGTGGGGGGGGGATTTGGGTGAGGCGGGGGTGGGGCTTTGGGGGGAGGGAGGCGTGGGGGTAAAGGGGGAGGGGAGGAAAGGGGCTGGGGTGAGGCAGGGGGGGGGCCAAACTACGGTTTGGGTTTAAAGGGGGTCTACCCCTAGGGCCTTTGACAGTGGGCCCAAAGACCCGCAACAACCCGATTGTTAGTTTGCACTCACATTTTTGGTCTAATATATATTAAAAATTTCAAAACATCAAAAACAGGGGCCCAAGGGCCCCCAAGCACTTTCTCTTGAAAAAAGCTTCTAAGGGAATAGGTGGCCTTTTGGCGTCTGCATTTTTTTTTTCTCCCCCCCAGTGCTTGCCCTGTACAGGGGCTTTATCCCCCCATGTATGGAGTATGTCTCACATGTCTTAAATTTCCCCTGGTTTATGAAGGTTTCCCCCCTTCCCTCCCCCCTCTGACTATATTATGCCCGTTTTTAAAATCCTTGTAAGAAAAGTTTTTCTTCCCCTTTTCTGGCCTAGATTTTCCCCGGGAAAGGGTTTGGTCATGATGGAGTCCCTCCTATTGGTTTCAAAAATGTGTTCTGTGTAACACCCTGCCTGGTAAACTTTCCCTCTTTGTCTAAAAATACTTTCCAAACCTTTTCCCTTTTTGCGGAAAATTTTTCACATTCAAACCGGGTTCCCAAAAAAAGGGGGGCAGTTTAACCTTCAAACTACCGTCGTATAGCCCTTTTACTTCCTGCCTTGCTAAAAAACTTTTTAAACATCCTTTAAAAAGATTCTTAGGATCATGTGCTCACAAAAATTTTTGTTGAGTCCCGTACGGGTTTTTTTAAAAGGGGGAATTTCGGCGATTTCAACCCTTTTCCCAAAAAGAATCTTTTGGGCATCCCCCTTTTGGGGGGTTTTGGTGAAACTTTTTCTGGGGGCCCTTTACATATCAAAAAAATTTCGAAAACAGGGCTGGGACAAAAACTTTTAAATTTCCCCAAAAATACCTTCATCTGGTTTTATCCTTTCTCTGTACCTTCATCTTAAAATTTCCTTTTAAACCGGTTTTATTTCAGGAAATGTAGACGGGGGATTTTTCTTTTCCAAGTCTATCAAAATATGTTCCTCAGGGTTCTGTCCCATACCCCCTCTCTTTTTTATTTTTCATTAATGATCTTTTAAGGTTTTAACCCCCCCCCCCCCGCCCATCCAAATCCACGCTGAGATTTTACCCCCCATTTTTCCCAAAGTCGTTTATTGACGTCCAAAATCAACAGGAACTAAGTGATTCAAGGAGAGATGCCCCCAAATGCCTAATTTGAAACTTTCTAAATTTTTGATTGGGGCCCAAAACAAACCTTTTTTTTGTTCCCAAAAGCCTAAAATCCCAATTTCTTTTCCCCAATAACCCAAAAAAACCTACCAGACAAAATATCCCCTTTCTTCAATGACACTCAACTGTCTCCTTCTTCTAAAGGACATTATTGGACTGTCCTTTTCTAAAAAAACTGAAAGGGAAAAAACACATCTTATCCTTGCTAAAAAAAAGCTTTTAAGAAGGGTTTTGTTTCCTGTGGGGTTTGTTCCCTTTTTTTTTCCCCCCCAGCTGCTTTTCTCTCTACAGGGGGGCCCTTTTCCCCCCATGTAGGGGGTAAGTCTCACAGTTTTGGGGGGGGTCCACTAAAAATAGTCTCCCAAAAAAGGGTTGAGTCAAAAAGCTTTTTGTTAAAAATCCCCTCCTTGACTTCTTTTAAAACCTTTAAAAACACTGCCCCCAATGTTTCTTTTTTGCTCTCTTTTTACCCTTTTTTCAAAGCTCAATGCTCTTCTGAAAATTGCTAACGCATGCCTCCCCCACTCCCATGGCCTCGCTGCACAAGACTTTCTACTCATTCTCATCCCTATTCTGTCCATCTTCCTAATGCAAGAGTTAATCAGTATCTTTACTCTTTCATCCCTTTCACTGGTAAACTCTGGAACTCTCTTCGTGTTTCTATTTTTCCACTTTCCTACGACTTAAATATTTTCAAGAGAGGAGTGACATTAGACACCTCCCGAACTAAATTGGCCCACCCCCCTTTCTTTATTCTCTTACTGTCTTCTTTATAGGGACTGGCAACTAAGCAACTTTGTGTTACTTGTTCTTTTTGTGCCCTTGGCCAGTCCTTTGTGATGTAAAAAACAAAAAAAAGGTTAGGGGGCATCCACTCATACAGCTCTCCTAAACAGGGTTGAGTCAAAAGCTTTTAGTCTCATCAACTCCCTTCCTCTGACTGACTGTCTTCAATCCTTAAATGACCGCTGCATTGCTGCTTCTCTTGCTGAAATCAATGAGAATGTGTATGATCCTTGCCTACAATAGCTCCAACAAACCGTTCTCTCACTCCACCTGCGAGTACATTTACTCTATCTACCACCGGTGTTGATTATTTAAGTAGTACACAGAAATGTAAGAACATCAAACCCCTCATACCATTTACATTTACTATACTATCACATGCCTCTCATCTACTGCTAACATACCAACAGCTTCATCTTTATTTCACCCTCTATTCCATTATATCTTATCTCCATATCTGCCACCATTTATTTATTTAACATTCATTTCATGCCTTCCAGATTTATTTTTCATTCTTTAGTGTTGCCTTCACATTTACAGTCAAGGTATACTTTATTAACCATTTACTGTTTTAATTGAATATTTATTTATTTTCCCGTAAATTTTTTTTTCATCTACCAATCATCTTTGTAGAGAGAGAGAGAGAGAGAAGAGAGAGAGAGAAGAGAGAGAGAGAAGAGAAGAGAAAGAGAGAGAGAGAGAGAGAGAGAGAGAGAGAGAGAGAGAGGGAGGGGAGAGAGAGAGAGAGAGAGAGAGAGAGAGAGAGAGAGAGAGAGAGAGAGAGAGAGAGAGAGAGAGAGAGACTAATTCAAATAAACATTTTTCCAGGTTTTGTCACTTGGAGTTCGTCAATGAATAAAGAAATGAGCATATGAAGATTGTCTTGGAAGTGCTTGTGTTGCGGGGAATTATAAATGAACTGTAAGTTGTGAACATAACTTGTTCCTTTGTCGTATCGATTGTGACATCCTGGCAGCATAGCTTCATTATAAGGAATTACTGTTTATGCTGTATTGTCGGCAGGGACGACTCTAAATAATGGCTAGCAATACGGGATGCCCCAGCACTCCACATTTTATGGAGAATGATTCGTTTACTTTTATGAAGGATGGAGTGTGGCGCACTGCACATGTCTATAGGGGATGCTCAATATGTCCTGACACATGGGATAAGCGGCCGTACTATGCAGTGGATAGTAAAGAGGGAAAGAAGTATCCCCTATGTAACCTATCTTACAAATATGAATTTTCTTGTACTGGAGGTCAGCAGCCTCTTACAAATATTAGATAATCTTCAGGACCATAAAAGTCGCTTTAAAAACATACTGTCAATGACCAGGACATTC
>JACEEZ010025091.1:207445-219945 GCA_016584305.1 Chionoecetes opilio
TGCTGAGGTCGACATGGGTTTACCTCCACGAGATGGTACTGCAAGTTCCCACATTCATTTAGTAAGTACATCTGAATCACATGATGAAATTCAGTAGTGACGGATCAGTGAAGTGAAAAAATTACCTCTACAACAGACAATGAAGAAAAGGTGCATGTAAAGTTCTGTTTTATATTCTTCAGATTCAGAAGATAATGTGAATATTTCCACTCCCTATATCAGCGCCTCAGAGTCTAGCCATGATGATATAGCATAAGTAAGCAAAGAGAATGAGTAACTTTTACAAGAAACCCCAGATCTTGGAATGGAACAGTCACCTTATTGACTCTTCCAAAGGTTCAAGTTATAATTCTCCTCCAATATTAGATGATAAAGTATTTCATTGATCTATTAAATCACATCACCCCAGATTTCAAACATTAAAACAAATAGTGTCATTATGTGAACCAAAAAACATAAGTATGTGGAAGGGGCCATTCAAAAATTACGTAACATTTTTTTTGGTAATTTTGTACCCCATCTCCCCCCTTTGTCACGCCGTGTAACCCTTGTCTAGACCAGGGAGTTCTCAAACTGGGGGTCGTGACCCCTCAAGAGGTCGTGAAAGTCTTCTGGGGGGTCGCAAGATTTCTAGAATGTTTAAACTGCATTAGAGAACACAATATTCATAATTTATGATTTAAAAAAAAAATCTATTTGCAGTATAAAACAAAACAATGATAATACCTTCCTAGGCTTTAATACATTACTCACCAAAAAGTACAGGTAGCTACATAATCTGAATGAGAAAAGAGTCACCACCACCACGCTCACGCGTCCAGTAGCCATATAGGCTACATAACGTACTTGTATCATCACTGCCCGACCCTTGTTCTTGCATTATAAATCCACATCACAAATCTAAACTTTATTTAGGTTAGACTTATTTTTTTGCTGTTGTAAAGCAAGATTATAGGATATAGATTGCACTGATTACGGTATCATTTAAGTATTCATAATGTTTTATCAAATATATTATACTTAGAATGTTATGATACGGAGCAATACGACCTACCTATGTGTGGGTGGGTGTGTTTGTGTGTGTTTGTGTATTTACCTAGTTGTATTTACCTAGTTGTAACATACAGGAAAAGAGCTATGCTCGTACTGTCCCGTCTCCAAATCTACTATTATCCAGCTTGCCTTTGAAGTCCTGAATACTTCTTGCATTAATCACTTTTGCATCAAGGTTGTTCCAGGCTTCTATGCTTCTATACGGGAAGCTGTATTTTTTTTTTTCCCTCTTGCATGTTGTCCTTTTCAATTTCTTCTTCATGACCTCTTGCACTTCTATTGTTCCACACAAACAGATCTTCTCTATCAATTTTTTCCAGACCCATTGATGCTCTATACACTGCTATAAAATCTCCCATTTCTTTTCTCAAGAGTTGGGAGTTTTAGTCTTGAAAGTCTTTCCTCATATGTTAAATCTCTCAGGCTTGGAGCCATTTTTGTGGCTGCTCTTTGTATTCTCTCAATCTTCCTTATATCCTTCTTTTTATGTGGTGACCAAATCACTGCCGCATATTCCAACCTTGGTCGAATCAAAGATGTTATCAATTTCTTAATCATCTCTTCATCCAGATATTTGAATGCCATTCTTATATTCCTCAGCAACTGATATGTATCTCCTGTGATCTTGTTTATATGCTTCTCAGGTGACAAATTATCCATAATCCACACTCCCAGATCTTTTTCGACCTCTGTTTTGATTATCCATAAATTTCCCTTCGAATACTTTCCTCACTGTCTCTTTTTGCTACTGCCCATTTCCACCACTTTACACTTTTTAGCATTAAACTCCGTTTCCCATAGTTGACTCCATCTGAAAATCTTATCTAGATCCTTTTGTAAATCCTCACAGTCCTCTTTACTTTCTAATTTTCTTAGTAATTTAGCATCATCAGCGAATAAACTCATATAACTGTTCACTCCCTCTGTCATATCATTTACATAGACAAAGAACATCACTGGGGCCAATACTGATCCTTGAGGAACTCTACTTATCACACTGCACCATTCTGACTTCTGATCTTTACCTCCGCCAACGAAGTTGGAGGGAGGTTATGTTTTCACCCCAATCTGTCTGTTTGTTTGTTTATTTGTTTGTTAGTTAGTGTACAGGATTTCTCGAAAAGTTACGAATAGATTTGGACCAAACTTGGTATACCAAGTTTATTTGGTATAAGGAAGAACTGATTTAATTTTGGATGAAATCGAATCACAACTGTTGCCATGGCAACCAATTGATGAAATATTCGGGCGGAGGTATGCGCTCTACTGAGTGCCCCCCCTAGTTTATTACTGTTCTCATCTCTCTGTTGCTCAAAAAGTCTTCCATCCACTTCAGCAAACCACCCTTCAATCCTCCTACATGTTCTAGCTTCCAGAGCAGTCTCTTATGAGGTACCTTGTCAAATGCCTTCTTTAGGTCCAAGTATATGCAATCGACCCACCCCTCTCTTTCCTGTCTCACATCGATCACTCGAGTAAAAGCTTAATAAATTCGTTGTACATGACATTCCTCATCTAAATCCAAACTGGCCACCTGCGAGTGGGTTTGTCTCTTCCAAATATTTCAACCATCTGTCCTTCACAATTTTTTCACACATTTTTGCCACTACACTTGTTAATGATACTGGCCTGTAATTTAACGGTTCTTCTTTGTCTCCTCTGTGAATTGGCACAATATTTGCTCCTTTCCAATTAAGCGGGACTCTGCTCTCCTTGAGTGAACTCTCAATTACACTATGTAACTTTCCTGCTAGTTGGTTACTGCACTCTTTCATTATCCAGTTCGACACTCCATCTGGACCCGGGGCTTTTCTCACATCTTGACTTTCCATTAGCCTTTTTACTTCTATTACGTCTACTTTTATGTCTTCCATTATATTTTCTTTTGGTATTATATTTTTCGTTTTAAATTCACTTTCTCTTGTAAATACAGTCTGTAAGCACTTATTCATTACCTCAGCCTGTTGTAATGCATCTTCATACACTATGCCTTCTACCTTCAGCTTATCTATTCCTTCCTTGTTTTTCATTTTTCCATTTATATATCTATAGAAAAGTTTCGGTTCGTTCTTACATTTTTCTATTATATTTCTCTCATAGTTACGTTCTTCTTCTCTTCGGATTCTTACATATTCATTTCTAGTTGTTTTGTACTTCTCCCAAAGGTTGATACCTCCTTTTTTCCTCCAACTATTCC
The DNA here is from genome assembly GCA_016584305.1 of Chionoecetes opilio. Taxonomy (NCBI): domain Eukaryota; kingdom Metazoa; phylum Arthropoda; class Malacostraca; order Decapoda; family Majidae; genus Chionoecetes; species Chionoecetes opilio. The sequence continues at coordinate 210,696 of JACEEZ010025091.1, forward strand.
ATGGTTTTTCTCTTTCTAGTCTTGCTAATTCACATTTTCTGTTAAACCATTCATTCTTTTTCTTTTCTCTGATAACCATCCTTGGAACATAACTATTTATTCCTTCTGTGTAAATTCGGACCAACTCATCCCATTTTTTCTGGGTACTCCTTGTTGCATGGAAACTACTCCAGTCTGTCTCTCTGAAGAATGTTCTTAATCCGTCAAAGTCTGCTTTTCCATAATTGTATCTTCCTTTCTTGTGTTCTTCTCTTCTCCCCTCTTTTTTGCCATCATTTACTTCAAATTCAATAAGTACATGGTCACTCTTTCCAAGTTGGGCACTGATAATTTACTTTAATAATTACTTCCAGTTCTTTCGTCAATAGTAGATCTAGTCTTGATGGTTCTTCGCTACCACTGAATCTTGTATTCTCTTTAATCCACTGAGTCATAATGTTATTCATTACCAGATCCAACAATGTACTACCCCATGAGTCTTCTCCTCCTTCAGTATACCATTCTTCCCAGCAAACTTCTTTGCAGTTAAAATCTCCCATCAAAATTATGTGCTCACAATTTTCCATCGTATTCATTAAACATTTGCTTGTGTCTCTTATCATGTCTCCATACTCCTCTCTCCCCCAGGAATTTGTCTTAGGTGGAACGTGTACGAGTACTAAGTCTCTTATTCTTCCTTTTTTCATCACCAACTCTACCTTCAACACCTCTGCCATTCCTTCTCCTTTTACCACATTGCACACTACCACATCCTTCCTTGTTAACATCATTACACCACCTCCCTTTTTCTGATTTCTGTTTCCCCTCCATACATTATATTGACCCTCCCCAACTGGCACATCCTCAGAATCACTCAGCTTTGTTTCTACTAAACCCAATATGTCTGGTTTCTTGGCTCTCAGGTAATCGTTTACTTCTGTTAATGTTGACACTAGCCCATTTATATTTGTGTACGATACCTGCCATCCTTTTTCATTTTCCTTTGAACTGTCTTCTCTTACTCTTTCTCTTTTAGATACCACTTCTTCAGTTTTTGGTCTAAAACTCCAATAGAATTTCTGTTTTTCTCTTCCGTTCTCAATTCGTTTTTGTCTTTGGCTTCTTTAAACAGTACATTCAAACTGGCTCTTTCTTCCTCATTCATATCTTTTCTTATCTATATTTTCTTATATTCTTCTGTCTTTGCCAGTTTCCATGCCTTAGACAATATATCTAGTGCTGTATTTTGTGACCTGAACTCAACTTTTAAGGGGCGGGCCCCTCCTTCCTCATATTTCCCTAACCTATGTATCTCTTCTATTTCTTCTTCTATCACCGTATTTTCTTCTACTACTTTAAATATTTCTTTTGCCACTTTCTTTTCTTCCTCTTCTCTTATGTTTTTCTTGGGCAGCACTTTTTCCTTCAAACCAAAAATGATGACACATTTCTTTTTGTCCACCGTATCTCTAACTAAATTTTCCTTTTGTTTTATCACTGACTACTTCTTTGGTCAGATTTTTCTTTTCATTTTCTTGATCTTCAATTATTTGGCATAAGCTCTCTTGGTCTTTTTCTTTTTCTATCTTCCATGTCTTTCTTTCATCTTTCATTTCCTCTTGTGTCATTTTCCATTTCTTATGTACTGCATTAATTTCTGCGTGCATTTTCACTACCTTTTCGTCGTCTGGTTTACCATTTAATTAATCCGCTCTATTTTTCAAAATAGTATTATCTTTTTCCAGTACGAACACTTTCTTTTCCATCTTCTCTAGTCTATCCATCATTTCGTGAACTACATTTTCTAGCATTGAGACTCTTTTCCGGTTCGTTTTCAGCTCTAATATGTCTTTTTCTTTGGTATTGTGTGTGTGTGTGTGTGTGTATGTGTAAGAGAGAGAGAGAGAGAGAAAAAAAAAAAAAGAGAAAATGTAACTGTCAGGTTGTCAGAAATGCTTTGGTAAGGGGGGGGGGAGGGTCGCAAGCCTTTCAAAATTATTTGGAGGGGTCGCAGGCCAAAAAGTTTGAGAACCTATGTATGGTCTAGACCACCCTAGAAAATTATGTAACACTAGCTAGTACCTCCCAAAAAATAGTAGGCTTCCAATTTTTTTCAAATACCGTCATAAAAGTCTAACCTAAATACCTGTAAGCTCTCATCATTAGGAATTTTGAAATAATTTTATGTTATGATATCAAAGAATTCCAGATAAACTCGAAATGAAAATATTCTCTTGTCATTTACTTGATTTCCTAACCAATTTGAAGTAATCTGTAAATGTTATGTAACACATGGCTGCACCCCCTCCCCCCTGTCAAACTTATAACACTTTACCAACCCCCCCTCCACCCCTTAGGCATTACGTAACTGTTGAACTAGTCCCTAAGCTTGAGTAGGGGTTAATTGTTAGATATACCAACTTCTGTGCTTGCACCCTGCCTGGTCAAACTTTTCCGTCTTTGTCTATCTACTTCCACCTTTCCTTCTTGCTGGAAGTTTGCTCACATCCAACCTGTTCCTAAGAAGGGTGACCGTTCTAATCCTTCAAACTACCGTCCTATAGCTTTGACTTCCTGCCTTTCTAAAGTTTTTTAATCTATACTTATAAGAAGATTCTTAAGCATCTATTTGCTCACAATCTTCTATCTGATCATCAGTACGGTTTCCGTAAAGGGCGATCTACTGGCGATCTTCTAGCTTTCCTAACTGAATCTTGGTCATCCTCCTTTAGGGGTTTCGGTGAAACTTTTGCTGTTGCCCTTGACATATCAAAAGCTTTTGATAGAGTCTGGCACAAATCTTTAATTTCCAAACTATCCTCATTCGATTTCTATCCTTCTCTCTGTACCTTCATCTTAAGTTTCCTTTCAAACCGTTCTATTGCAGCTACTGTAGACGGACATTGTTCTTCTCCTAAATCTATCAATAGTTGTGTTCCCCAGGGTTCTGTCCTATCACCCACTCTCTTTCTATTATTCATTAATGATTTTTTTTGTTTAACTCAAAGCCCTATCCACTCCTACGCTGATGATTCTACCCTGCATTTTTCAACGTCTTTTATTAGACGTCCAACTCAACAGGAACTAAGTGATTCATGGAGAGATGCCACCGAGCGCCTAACTTCAGATTTTTTTATAATTTCTGATTGGGGCAATGCAAACCTTATTTTGTTCAATGCCTCAAAAACCCAATTTCTTCACCTATCTACCCGACAAAACCTACCAGATAACTATCCCCTCTTCTTCAATGACACTCAACTGTCTCCTTCTTCTACAATGAACATTCTAGGACTATCCTTTACTAAAAATCTGAACTGGAAATCTCACATCTCATCTCTAGCTAAAACAGCTTCTAAGAAGTTATGTGTCCTGTGGCATCTGCGTCCTTTTTTTTCTCCCTCCCAGTTGCCTGCTCTGTACAGGGGCCTTATCTGCCCATGTATGGAGTATGTCCAGGGTTGTTTGATTTAAATCAAGTTGATTTTAATCACTGATTTAAATCATGATTTAAATCAAATTTTTTTTTTTTTAATCACTGATTTAAATCATAACCTAATCATTATTTGAAAATGAGAGGGGAAAGAAGGAAAATTAAGCAAATGGGCTTTATGAACACCAATTTTATGATTGTAGTATAATTATATCATAATGAGACTAAATTAGTGGTGCGGGGGAATCCACTGTGGCACTTTTAGATAGCAAATTGCCATGTGGCTATTATCACAGCAGAAATATTTTTTTCTAAATTATATATATATATATATATATATTTGTTGTATTGTACAAAAAGCCACACTACTATAACCAAAAGTTGAATGAGCATGTTACTTTTGTTTATAAAAAGCCAAAGTGATATTAAGCAAAGTTTCATATGCATTATGATTATCAAACAAAAAATATAATTCTCTTGTTTAACCGCAAAAGTAATTATTACTACAACAAAAATCCCATTGAATCCGATTGAGTTCCCATTGAGAAGTCAAGTAGCAACTGATTGAGTTCCCATTGAGAAGTCAAGTAGCAACTGATTGAGTTCCCATTGAGAAGTCAAGTAGCAAGGATGACTATGAAAAATTAGGCCCAAAAGTATGATATAGCAAAATCAGGCAATATTTTGTGTAGCTGACTCATCACACACAGAATGATGACCACGGTTCACCTTTTATATGCCAGCTAGGAGGTTATTACCGGTGGTCAAATTAATAATCATTTGGTGTGTCTTGGGGGGGGGGGGGGTAAAACTTGCAGGACGGTAAGGACCACTCACTCGATCCCCCAGCCAATAGGTACCACGAATGGTACAGGTACAGGGCCAGTCTGGATGTGTTTTCGCGAGCATCAGTGCAGCCTGGGCCAGCCTAGACCGGTCTAGACCGGCCTGGCAAACGTCGCGAAAACGCGCTTATAGACACAGGCCTATTGATGTGAAAACTTCCATCACAAAAATAGAAAATATGTAAATTCATCTGTATTTCATGTTATATGTATTTTTAATTAATTTATTCTATATCTTTTTAGTTATAAATATGCTTAGCAATATCCTGTAGTAGTTAGATTTCATGTAGAACATCAAATTAATTAAAATAAAATAAATTGATTTAAATCAAATAAATCTGATTTAAATCAAATAAATCGGATTTTTTTAATAAAAAAAAAAAAAAAAAAAAAAAAATCTACAACCCTGAGTATGTCTCACATGTTTGGGGAGGATCCACTCATACAGCTCTCCTAAACAGGGTTGAGTCAAAAGCTTTTTGTCTCATCAACTCCTCTCCTCTCACTTCTGTCTTCAATCTTTAAATCACCACCGCAATGTTGCTTCTCTTGCTATCTTCTACTGTTATTTTCATGCTCACTGTCTTCTGAACTTGCTAACTGCATGCCTCCCCCACTCCCGCGGCCTCGCTGCACAAGACTTTCTACTCATTCTCATTCCTATTCTGATCATCTTCCTAATGTAAGATTAATCAGTATCTTTACTCTTTCTCCCTTTCACTGGTAAACTCTGGAAAACCCCTTTCCCGTTTTTTTTTTTTTCACTTTCCTCAAAAAANACCAAACTTTTTTAATTTTTTTGGTAATCTTTTTGGGTCATCATTTTTTTTGGTAAATAATTTTTTTGGTAAATATTTTTTGGTACATCATTTTATTTTTTTGTACATCATTTTTTTGGTACATCATTTTTTTTGTACATCATTTTTTTTGTACATGAAAAGGGAGAAAAAGAAGCCCCATGCTTGCCCATAAACTATTTTTGATTTTTTTTTCTCAATTTTCCTATTTTTTTCATCATAAGGGGAAAATATAAAAACCCTGGCCAGCCCTGAAATATATGTTGGGGGAATTTTTAGTTCTTTTTATTTTCTATTTACAGTATATACTTTACTTTTTTTTATAAACATTTTCTTATAGAGTCTGAATATGTGTTATGGAAGTGTTTATATTTTATTACTTTCTCCCCGTGCAGACGCCACTCCTTCCACCAGACGTCCAAGTGGATAGAAGACGTGAGGACCGAGCGAGGCAGCGACGTGATCATCATGCTGGTGGGCAACAAGACAGACCTCTCAGACAAGAGACAGGTGAGCCCAGGGGAGAGGCTAGACTGCTGGGGTGGGGCGGGGGGTGGAGGGGGTGGGGCGGGGGGAGGGGGTGAGGGGGCCAGGATGAGACCAGTTCTACAGCTGACTTGCACTCAAAGATGAAACCTGCTTTTTAGAATGATGAAAATAACTTTATTTTATGTCACATTTGTCCTGACAACAACATTAAGGTGAACTCTGTCTGTCCTCGTGATGTATAAGTCAAGACACAGTTGATCATTGATCTGTCAACTGATCTTCCAGAATCCTGTGCAATACACACACATGTGCAATAATGACTTCTGAACCTTTGCTATTTATCAAAAGGAAAAGCTTTTGTTCATAAATGCGTCACATGATTTTGAATCTGTGATAAAGATGACTTTTCTCACCAAGAGATGATTTTACAGTTTTTTTGTTTCATGTTTATTGGAGTCCCGGTATTCTGATTATACTTTGCTATTGTCACCTTCTCTGTCACAGCTTCAAGTGTATACACTAAATTACCTTCACCATCAGGGTGACCTCTATTTTATTACTGCTTACTGTTGTTATATTACTACATACACATGTCTTAGTCATTTTAGATGTAGTGTATCAGTAGCCTTTATAATTATTATGTCACCTGCACATTGGGTGTATTGTCCTATGTCAACCCATCTATAATAGTAACAGTAACAGTAACAGTAATAACTAACAGTAACATCTATAAATAACAGGAACTACCTCGTGTAGGTCTCGCGGCCTCTTGTAGCTTCCAATATGTTCTTATGTTCTTATCTCCCCTGCGTGTGGCGTGACAGGTGTCCACGGAGGAAGGGGAACGCAAGGCCAAGGAACTCAATGTGATGTTTATTGAAACTAGTGCAAAGGCAGGATACAATGTGAAGCAGGTATGTGTGTGTGTGTGTGTGTGTGTGTGTGTGTGTGTGTGTGTGTGTGTGTGTGTGTGTGTGTGTGTGTGTGGGTGTGTGTGTTTTATTTACCTATTTGTATTTACCTAGTTGTAACATACAGGAAAAGAGCTATGCTCGTACTGTCCCGTCTCCAAATCTACTATTATCCAGTTTGCCTTTAAGTCCTGAATATTTCTTGCTTTAAAATCACTTTTGCATCAAGGTTGTTCCAGGCTTCTATGCTTCTATACGGAAGCTGTATTTTTTTATGTCCCTCTTGCATTTTTGTCCTTTTTCAATTTCTTCTCATGACCTCTTGCCCTTCTATCGTCCCACACAAACAGATCTTCTCTATCAATTTTTTCCAGACCCATTGATGCTCTATACACTGCTATAAAATCTCCCCTTTCTCTTCTTTTCTAAAGAGTTGGGAGTTTTTAGTCTTGAAAGGGTCTTTCCTCATATGGTAAATCTCTCAGGCTTGGAGCGATTTTTTGGCTGCTCTTTGTTTTCCCTCTCAATCTTCCTTATATCCTTCTTTTTATGTGGTGACCAAATCACGGGCCGCATATTCCAACCTTGGTAGAATCGGAGATGTTATCAATTTCTTAATCATCTCTTCATTCCAGATATTTGAATCCATTCTTATATTCCTCAGCAACTGATATGTATCTCCGTGATCTTGTTTATATCTTCTCAGGTGACAAATTGTCCGTAATCCATACTCCCAGATCTTTTTCGACCTTTGTTTGATTATCCATTCATTTCCCATCGAATACTTTCCTCTCTGTCTCTTTTTGCTACTGCCACTTCCATCACTTTACACTTTTAGCTTTAAAACTCCTTTTCCCATAGTTACTCCATCTGAAAATCTTATCTAGATCCTTATGTAGATCCTCCCACAGTCCTCTTTACTTTATACTTTTCTTAGTAATTTAGCATCATCACGAATAAACTCATATAACTGTTCCAACTTCCCACTGTCATATCATTTACATAGACCAAGAACATCACTGGGGCCAATACTGACCCCTTGAGGAACTCCACTTATCACTCTGCACCATTCTGACTTCTGATCTTTTATTACTGTTCCCCATCTCTCTGTTGCTCAAAAAGTCTTCCATCCACTTCAGCAAACCACCCTTCAATCCTCCTACAGTTCTAGCTTCCAAGCAGTCTCTTGTGAGGTACTTGTCAAATGCCTTCTTTAGGCCCAGTACGGGAGAACCTCGTTTATCCGGCACCCTCGGGGGGGGGAGCGCATGCCGGATAACTCATTTGCCGTTGTTTTGAGAGTTACTCTTATGGAAATCGCCCAAAATCCCTTTTTTTTTTTTTTTTTTTTTTTTCCCATCAAAAAGGGAACTGGCCAAGGGCACAACAAAAATGGGTAACACAAAGTCCGTTTAGTTGCCAGTCCCATAAAGAGACAGTCAGAGAAAAAATAAAAAAGAGGGTGAGCTAATTTAGTTCGGGAGGTGTCTTGTTACTCTTCTTTTGAAAAGATGTAAGTCATAGGAAAGGGGAAAATAGAAACAGGAAGAGAGTTCCAGAGTTTATCAGTGAAAAAAAAAAAAAAAAAAAAAAAAAAAAGCCTGGGTCGATTAGGGGCCGTTGTTTTGAGGCTGCCGTTGTTTTGAATGCTGGTTAAATGAGGTTCTCCTGTATATGCAATCGACCCACCCCTCTCTTTTCTGTGTCACATCGATAATCGAGTAAAAGTTTAATAAGTTCTTTTGTACATGACATTCCCCCTCTAAATCCAAACTGGCCACCTGCGAGTGTGTTTGTCTCTTCCAAATTTTCAACCATCTATCCTTCACAAATTTTTTCACACATTTTTGCCACTAACACTTGTTAATGATACTGGCCTGTAATTTAGTGGTTTTCTTTTTGTCTCCTCCTTTTGTAATTGGCACAATATTTGCTCTTTTCCATCAAGCGGGACTCTGCTCTCCTTGAGTGAACTCTCAATTACACTATGTACTTTCCTGCTAGTTGGTTACTGCACCCCTTTCATAATCCAGTTGGACACTCCCATCTGGACCCGGGGCTTTTCTCACATCTTGACTTTCCATTAGCCTTTTTACTTCTATTACGTCTACTTTTAGTCTTCCATTATATATGCTTTTTGCTATTTATATTTTTCTTTTTAAATTCACTTTTCCTTGTAAATACAGTCTGTAAGCACTTATTCATCACCTCAGCCTGTTGTAATGCATCTTCATACACTATGCCTTCTACCCTTCAGCTTATCTATTCCTTCCTTGTTTTTCTTTTTTCCATTATATATCTATAGAAAAGTTTCGGTTCATTCTTACATTTTTCTATTATATTCCTCTCATAGTTACTTTCTTCTTCTCTTCGGATCTTACATATTCATTTCTAGTTGTTTTGTACTTTTCCCAAAGCTGATACCTCCTTTTTTCCTCCAACTATTCCATGTTTTTTCTCTTTTTAGTCTTGGGTAATTCACATTTTCTGTTAAACCATTCATTTTTTTTCTTTTCTCTGATAACTATCCTTGGAAAAATAATTATTTATTCCTTCGGTGTAAATTCGGATGAACTCATCCCATTTTTTCTGGGGACTCCCTTGCTGCATGGAAATTACTCCAGTCTGTCTCTCCAAGAATGTTCTTAATCCGTCAAAGTCTGCTTTTCCAATTGTATCTTCCTTTCTTGTGTTTTTCTCTTCTCCCTCTTTTTTGCTATCATTTTTTCAAATTCAATAAGTACAATGGTTGCTCTTTCCAAGTGGGCACTGATACTTTACTTTACTAATTACTTCCAG
>JACEEZ010025091.1:224945-234123 GCA_016584305.1 Chionoecetes opilio
ACAATGGAGATTACGTTCTGGGTCTCAAGGGTTAAACAGGCGTCTGGGTGGCAGCTCAGGATGCGCTATTGCCACAGATTGAAAATAATTGAGCTAAACTTTGGTGACATTTGTACAAGGCATCACAAAACAGATAGTAGTACATGTAGTGATACAACTCTAACGTAAATATGATACACCTGGAGGCCTCAGACGACTCCACCCAGACCGCCAGTGTAACCCTTCACGCCCAGATCTTTCCTTGGCTATAAAAAAATGTCTGTTGTCGAGCCATAAAATTACGAAAACTAACTTAAAACACCAATTTAGCTAGAGGACAAGGATACTAAACAGGTCATATCTATAAAATGTTGCTTATGTTCACTAAAAAACATCTAATGGTGGTCAAATTACAATGGAAATAACGTTCTGGGTCTCAAGGGGTTAAGCCTGTCCGACTATAGGGCAGCATTATAACTTTGCTGCCTTGCCAGTCATGCTGAGGGGAGGATCACCACCACCCACATGATGACCAGTAACAGGGGTAGAGAAAGTAACAGATGTATAGAAAGTAAAATATGTAAGTATAGTAACAAATATTGAGAAAGTAACAGGTGTAAAGAAAGTAACATATGTAAAGAATGTAACAGATATAGAGAAAGTAACAGATATAGAGAAAGTAACAGTAACAGAAAGTAAAAGTTAAAGAAAGTAACAGGTGTAGAGAAAGTAACAGGTGTAGAGAAAATAACAGATATAGAGAAAGTAACAGTTAAAGAAAGTAACAGGTGTAAAGAAAGTAACAGGTGTAGAGAAAGTAACAGATATAGAGAAAGTAACAGTAACAGAAAGTAACAGGTGTAAAGAAAGTAACAGGTGTAGAGAAAGTAACACACCTTTAGCCTCTTGGACTTCACTCAGAACATGTTACCTTTGATGTCTTGCCGTCCCAGCCATCCCTATCTTTTCCTTAATCTGTCACCTGAAATGACCGAGGTTGTTCTGAGAGACTCGGACAACACAGCGGACATCGGGCGGACAGCAGACGGTGGGTGTGCTTGTTAGGCCGCCCCTCCCCGCCCCGCCCCTGGCACCTCAGTCCACCCTCCGTCCCCTGTCAGTGGTTGCCTCATGCACTGCGTCGCCTCCACACCCATCTCACCTGTCCCTCCGCCTGCAGCTATGCCCGTGCTCTCCCCACACACACACACACACACACACACACACACAAAACCACCCCACCACAACACACCAACAACACACACACACACAACACACACACACACCCCACCCCACATATGAAGCTAATAAGCATCATGCACACATTACATCTGAAACACCCATCACACACTTACATGACTAAATGCACACAACACATCACCAAAAATTCTCGGCATATATAAAGAGATATATTTGGGTGTGTGTATTTGACTTGTGTTTGTATGATACACCTGTGTGTGTGTGTGTGTGTGGTGGGTGTGTTGTGTTTGTGTGGGTGGGGGTGTGGGTGTGTGTGTGTGTGTGTGTGTGTGGGTGTTGTGTGTGGTGTGGGGGGTGTGTGTGGGTGTGTGTGTGTGTGGGTAAAGAGAGCTTGGTCCAAAAAAAAACACAGTTCTGCCTTAAAACCCCAAAGACTAAAAGTATGTCTGAAAGGCTCCTGTCTGCATACTGGGGCTGAATTAGGGGTCTTCAGGGGTACTTGCAAAACAAGGGATGTAGATTAAAATTTTGAACCCTTGTTTATAATGTATGTCATTATCTCTATTATTTATTATAGTTCTCCTGTCAGGTTTTTTTTCCCCCCATTGAAGCTTTTTTGTGTGGTGTCAGTGTTGTGGTGTGTGTGGGTTTTGTTTGCAGCGTGTTTCAGGGCCTCACATCGGTGGTGTGACAGAAGGTTTTTTAAAAAAGGATTACTTTAGGGGTATATTTACTTTTTTCTATCTAAGACCTAAGGGATGTAAAAGTGAAGCTTTTGGTGTTTTTTCCCCTCCATCCAAGTTTCAACAGTTTGTAAAAAAACTTTTTCCTGAATCGGGGGGAACGTAGAGATTGTTTTTGATTTGAATGGGAAGTTTAAACAGGTTGGCTTTGAGTGTTTACCCTTTATCCCCCCACCAATTCACCACTTTGGTCCCCAATAACCTAAAGTCCCCCCACCACAAGTCCCCCAGGGTCAAAAACAAGTTTTTCTCACTCAAAATTTTTACAAATTCATAAGTAAAGTTTCATCCTCAATGGCACATACAAAACTTGTGATTTAAAATTTTACCAAAACCCCATCACTCCTTCCCGCCCTTCCCCCTTGCCTCATTTTTCCTCCCTTTCCCGCCTCCCCCTTTTTCCTGCACTTCTTCCGGCCCCTCCTTTTCCCCCTGGAAAAAATTTAAAATCCCCCTCCCAAAAACTCCCCTCCTACATTGTCTAAACCCCTGCTGTAAATTGTTTTTCCCTTCCCTCACCTTTTTTCACTATTTCTCTTAACCCCCCTCCCTTTATTCTTTGATTTCCCATAGTGCCATATGACCTCTATGTCTGGCACATTTTCCCCCTATTTTTGGCATTTAAAATCAACCAATCAAATGGAACATCACTAAAAGATTTGTAAAATTGTCACTAAAGAGGCAAAAGCACAGTATTTATTTATGTACATATCTTTTAAAGGCACAATACAATCTGTATGATGCTAAATTTGTAGTATATGGTCCGGCGACATTAGAGTGGGGGACTATAGTGTTGTTGAGGGTAAAAAACCACCCTGAACACCTAAACCCCACGGGTGCCCAACTACTTTTAATGCCTGGAGGCGTTATGCAATATTAAATTTTTTGGGGAAGGGGGCACATTTTTACAAGTACTGTTTATACTTCACATTGTTTTGTTTTGTTTTTATGTCTGTAGTGTTATTGTTTTGGGGTAGTTCACAGACTTCTTTGTATTATGAAAGGGGATTAAGTGTGTATATTTTAATGTTAAGATGTATAAGTTAAATGTAAACTCTTTTGTGTTTTGAGCTACATGTGGGGGGCCCCTTCTTCTTTGGGTGTACGGGTAAATGTGGGTTTACTATGTAGCATTTACTGTTCACCAAGGAAATTGTACTATATTTGTCTGTGTTCAGGAAATGTATATCTTGGGCCATGCCCCTCTTGATTCACCAAATTATGTTGATTCCCAATTAAATTACTATATACACTGCCTCAGAAATGTAATCTCCTAACTCACTTTACGAAGGCAGTTTTTTCCACAAATCATTACCGTCAATAACACTATAGTGGCCACTGCACTAATGTCACCAGGGAATTTACAAATTTTAGCATCACTACAGACTTGCATGTGCCACTGAAGACACTACATAATATTAACCACTGTGCATGGCCTCTTTAATGGCACATACAATCTGTAGTGATGCAAAAATTTGCAATATATGGCGCCGGGTGACATTAGTGCAGTGGCGACTATAGTGTTATTGGACGGTAAAGTACGTTTGACATAGACATTGAAGTTTAAAGGGGACTGGAGTAGGGTCAAAAAGCTACTTATTTATTCACTGCTAAGTAGAGGAACAATTTTGAGATTAATCCTAAGCAGGGGAAACAGATTTTGAGATTATCCTAAGCAGGGAAACAATTTTTGAGATGAATCCTAAACAGGGGAACAGATTTTGAGATTAATCCTAAGCAGGGGAACAGATTTTGAGATGAATCCTAAGCAGGGGAACAGATTTTGAGATGAATCCTAAGCAGGGGAACAGATTTTTAGATTAATCCTAAGCAGGGGAACAGATTTTGAGATGAATCCTAAGCAGGGGAACAGATTTTGAGATTAATCCTAAGCAGGGGAACAGATTTTGAGATTAATCCTAAGCAGGGGAACACATTTTGAGATTAATCCCAAGCAGGGGAACAGATTTTGAGATTAATCCCAAGCAGGGGAACACATTTTGAGATTAATCCTAAGCAGGGGAACACATTTTGAGATTAATCCTAAGCAGGGGAACACATTTTGAGATTAATCCTAAGCAGGGGAACACATTTTGAGATTAATCCTAAGCAGGGGAACACATTTTGAGATTAATCCTAGCAGGGGAACACATTTTGAATTAATCCTAGCAGGGGAACACATTTTGAGATTAATCCTAAACAGGGGAACACATTTTGAGATTAATCCTAAACAGGGGGAAAACATTTTGAGATTAATCCTAAGCAGGGGAACACATTTTGAGATTAATCCTAAGCAGGGGAACACATTTTGGGGATTAATCCTAAGGGAGGGGAAACACATTTTTTGAGATTAAACCTAAGCAGGGGAAACATTTTGAGATTAATCCCAAGCAGGGGAAACCATTTTGAGATTAATCCCAAGCAGGGGAACAGATTTTTGAGATTAATCCCAAGCGGGGAACACATTTTTTTAGATTTATCCTAAGCGGAACCATTTGAATTAATCCTAACAGGGAACACATTTTGGGATTAATCCCAACAGGGGAACACATTTTGAGATTATCCCAAGCATGGGAACACATTTTAGATTAATCCTAAGCAGGGGAACCATTTGAGATTAATCCTAAGCAGGGGAACACATTTTGGAGGGTTAATCCTAAGGCAGGGGAACACATTTTGAGATTAATCCAAGCAGGGAACACATTTTGAGATTATTCCTAAGCGAGGAACACATTTTAAATTTAAACCCAATGCTGACTTAAATTTTCTGTTCACAATTTCGATTTTTTGGTCCTTTATGCTAATCAGGAACACATTTTGATATTAACCTAAGTGCTTTTTTTGACACTATTTCATTTTTTTGCGTTCCTTCTTTCCCCTTCCCTCACCTTTCGCTATTTTTCTATAACCCTCCCCTTTTTTTCCTTTGCCATATGCCATATGACCTCTGATGTCTGCACATTCACCTTTTTTTGGGATTAAAATCAATCAATTTTGTTGGTTCCCTGTGATTCAAGGGTTGTGGTTTGGTCCTGCTCACATTTCCCGAGTGCGAGGTGAGGTGCTCCCCCCACAGGGATGAGGAACTCCGCATTTTACATAGATAAGGGATTCGTGTTATTCTTTGGGATTATTTTTTTTTTTTTTTCCCCATCTTGTAAATCATTGATGTATTTTTTTTTTTTTTTAAATTAGGTTTTTATGCCTTTTGTTTCGATTTTTAAAGGGCCTTTTCATTTAATTTTTAAATACAGCACTTTTTTGTTTCTTTTTTTTAAATGGACTTTTTTTTGGGCGGCTTTCGCCCGGTCATGCCGCCACAAGGCCCCTCACAAACCCATGGAAAAAGCCCCCAATTGCAAAAGGCCCCTTTACTCCCCTTCCACGCCGGGATTGCAGGTTTTGTCCTTCTCCCTTTTCCGCCCGAAAGCCCCAACACCCAACACCTCAGCCAATCCCTGCTTCCAAACTTTTTTGAAGGTCTTATTTATAAATGGATGTATCCTTATTATCTCTTAAATATTGCCTGAGTCCTGTATAGTTACTAATAAGCACTTCCAGTTATCATTTGGGGAGTGTGTTATTGTTGTCATGGAGGGTGGAACAGTATTGCTTCTCTGTCAAAAATATTGAGAGTTCATGTTGTCATCTGTAATCAAGACTCAGCAACTGCAATGCTACGTTTTTGTTATTTAGTCTGTGGAAGCCAGTAAGATTATGTGAATTACTTACAGTAGACTCATTACTAGCCAAGCATGTCTTGTGTATTTCTGATAGAGAGGATCTGATGTGCCAAGCAGACTGTAATCATAAGATCCTCAACCTGCTAGTGTCTTGGGATCTTAGTTCTTAATCTTTACATGACAGTATTTAGAACATTAGTTTCATAGTCTGCTCTGATAATGCCACAGTACCAAGGTTCCTTTTGCAGACAAGTCTTTCACACAAGGTCATCTGTAACCCGATGATTTTTTTTCTTAATACTTGTTCAAATGTTCCATCTTTAACACCGAGCTAGTTTGTCATACGAGTAATAATCTTCCCATTGAAGCAGCATTCCAGTGTTGCTAAACAGAATAACCTTTAACAGAACTACCACGTGTAGGCCTCACGGACTCTTGTAGCTTCCTCCTATGTTCTTATTCTGTTCCTTATTTAACCTCCTTCCTCAACAATACCACACCTGCATCTGATCTAACCCTCTGCTGTAACATCCCGTTCCTCTCCCCTTCCCTCACCGTTTCACTACCCTCTCTATATAACTCCTCCCCTTTTTATGCTTTGCCATAGTGCCATATGACCTCTGATGTCTGGCACATTCACCTTTTTGGCATTAAATCAATCAATCCTTATGTTTCTGATGTAACCCGTATTAGTTCCCTTCAGGTCTCAGCCAAGGCAACACCTGAGCTGCATCCACCCCAGCACTAAGACCTTTCCTTAACTCTGGACTCAGCCGTGGGCCTGCGCCCCCAGCCCCCACCCCAGAGACCCAGCAGGACCAGGAGGGCTCGGGCTGTATCTGCTAGGAGGCCGCCTTCATGCTCTAGACCCTCACGTGTCCTCGGCACTGGTGTGGCGGAGGGAGGCGGCGGCGGCGGCGGGGCAACAACCACGCTCTGCCGTCTGCCGCTGTTCGCCCTTGATTATAATTATTGTTTATCAACCCCTTCACGCCCAGATCTTTCCTTTGCTATAAAAAAATTGTGTGTTTTCCGAGCCATATATTACAAAAAGTCACTGAATATACCAAATTAACTAGTGGACAAGAATATTAAACAAGTCATATCTATTAAAATGTTGCTTATATTCATTAAAATTGTCTAATGGTAGCCTAATTACAATGGAAAATTACGTTGTGGGCCTCAAGGGGTTATATTTATGCTGATCGTATATATTTGTTTGTCATTATTATTGTTATTATTATTGGTTATTATTATTGGTATTATTATTATTTTTATTGTTTGTGTCATACGTCCTGGATTTCAGTGTTCTATCTTTTCTCGGTTTAAACCAAGAGTTTTGCTAACCCGTCGCCCTGAGTTGAGGGCGAGTCGCTGAGGGAAGAACTGTTGCCGTAGTAACTTATGAGAGAAACACTTTGGTTAGTGTGTGACTGAAGCGACACACAAGCCATGGATTGGACTTTGCTGTCTTTACCTCAAAGATAAAAATGCTGAGTTAGGCTGTCATGTTTAATTTCATTTTTTATTTATTAAACTGCGTAATATGTGTTTTAGTTTCATTTAACTTTAGTTCTAGTTTTCTGTTCTGCTTTCATTCTGTTCAAGTCAGAGCTCGTAACATCTTCTAACTTTTCCAAATTTTCACTTCTTTGTTTATCTTCATCTGAGCGGGCGTGTGAGCCGGACTCACAGACTCTGATTTTTTTGTGTGTTTAGTAAATGTCTACGTATTTGTCTATTACAATCTTCATTTTGTGATACACAACGTTAGGTTGTCAAGGATTTTCCTGATGAGTCAAGGCATTTCATTCCACAATCTGTTATCAGTCTGTCTGCGTCATCGTTGCATCTGATGGCTGGTGCTATTTTGTTTTGTGTCACGGTGAATGTTTCTGTTGTGGGCAAGTGTCTCATAATGCAGCTTCTGGGTCTCCACATGATCCTGGGGCCTCAAGGGTTCTGAAGTTCAGTTTTTCTGTTCCTTTGTAACCTGGGGCATCACCGTCCCTTAACTTTTGGTCTTCATGATTTGACTCACGTCTGAAGTGAATGATTTCTTGTTAGTAGTTTATGTCAAGGGTATTTCTTTTATGTTGATCTATTTATAAAAATTTGTCTCTGTTTAAATTTCATGTCTGAGGAGTCCAAAAATATCTCATAAGCTTTTTTGTAATATGACGAGTTTGCAACTTAAGCTTGTGTTGTAGCATCATTTTCCCCCCCCCCAATAGGACCAGCGTATTCTTATGGGCACCCCTTTTTCACTATTCCAAATGAAATTTGTAAAAAATTAATTACTTAAAATGGCTCTCACTTTTATTTCAGTTTCATCATTTTAAGCTGCATTATAAATGCGTTCATTCTATCAAGATCCTGAGACATTTTCAAAAGCTTGCATAAGATGGAAAGAGCAGTGGGGGGGTTTTAAAACACCCTTAAAATTTTTTTTACGCACTGTATAAGCCTCAAAATGATTTTAAAAATTCATGAGTAAAAAGCTTGTGAGCATTCCCCAGCCTACTAAGTTTTTTTTACTTAATAGTTTTGATTTTATATTATCATATTTCCTCCGCGGTGAATATCTGCATCGTCACAAAACCTTATTGCGTTGGGTTGTGTTTTATGGGCACGGGGCCAGCGAGTGTTACCTAAGTTACTGAGCAGGCGGCAACAGTACTGAGCGGCACCACAGCACGAGCAGCTGGGGGCCACAGCACTGAGCAGCTGGCCACAGTACTAGCAGGAGGCCACGCACAGTACTAAAATGACCACCTTCACCTGTAAAACCCTTTTGCAAATGGGGTTATTTTAGCTTAGCTTTTTGTAGCTGAACTGCCTGAATCCCATTTTCACTGTCCTCAAATATCACTGTGATATTATCTTGTGATCATCTTCGTTTTGATACAAGTTCGGGAAGTCGTCTACTTTCCTTCATCTGAACCCCTTCCCTTTCCCAGATATTTCCCCTTTCTTAAAAAAAAAAAAAAAGTATTGTTAGCCATAAATTCAAAAGTAGTTAATAACCAATTATTTTGGAAAGGATACTAAACAATCATATCTATAAAACATTGCTAATATTAAAAAAAAATCGTCTAAAGGTAACCAAATTACAAAGGAAAATTACTTTTTGGGTCTCAAGGGGTTAAAAGTGTGACAAAAAATGTAACCCCTTGGGGGGGGTTGGGACATTTTTTCTCTGGCCCATATTTTTTTTTTGATTGAAAGGGAAAGTGGATTCGTGACTTGTAGAAGAACAAAGCAAAACCCAAAGTGCTGCGTAAAAACCTGTTTTCGCTCCCTAAAAATGTACTGCTTCTCCCCCTTTGGTAAAGCTTGTAATTTTAGTTTTCAAATAGTATTCACTTCAATTTTTTTCCCAAAAATAAGCCGAAAAACCTCTTACAACATACTTGTTGCCGTTGATTAAAATTTTTGGGGTTGAACGTGATGGGGTGTTGTCAGCAAACTGATGGCTTAAAACGTGTAACTATAATATTTTTTCATCTCATTGGGGCCTCAAGTCTCGCCAACCTTCCCCCTTTACTCCCCAACCCTTGCAGGGGTTTTTTT
>JACEEZ010025092.1:0-12500 GCA_016584305.1 Chionoecetes opilio
ATAGGGCGACTAGATCTCCGGCATTTTTTCAAGGCGCACTGAGTGCAGCCTTCGCCGGGCTGCATTCATGAGGATGAGGACGCAGAACCAGCTTCCTAGGTGGTGGTGGAAATAACACTTCCCGGCCCCTGTCTGCAGCCGCTGCATGAAGCGTTGTGGCACCATGAGGCTTCACCGCACCAAGCAGTTGGCCTCCTCGTCCTCCCCTGCGTCGGCTTTGATGTTCGACTCCCGAGAATTTTGGTCCCTCACAGGGTCTGCCTCCTGCAGGGGGAGGACCTGTTATCCAGCCTCCTCCAGCACGTCCTCCACCTCAGTGTGTTTGACCTCCTGCGTGGCTGTTGCTTCCTGTAGATGAGACTCGTTCTGTTGTCCACGACCCCGGGCCTCGCTGGCAGCCTCCTCCGTCACGTCTGGGGTGGGCAAGGTGACTGCCTCGCTTCCCTTCTCGTGGGGGCGGTGGTGCACTCCGCCAGCAGGGCCAAAAACACCACCACCACCACCACCACCACCACCACCACCACCACCACCACCATCACCATCACCATCACCACCACCACCACCACCACCATCACCATCACCATCACCATCACCATCACCATCACCATCACCATCACCACCACCACCACCACCACCACCACCACCACCACCACCACCACACACACGGTCAACACGAACCAGAACACAAACATTTTGTGTTCCTGCTCGGCCTTCTTGACCTGATACCATAGATTCTATGCTACCCTATACTCCCACATATAATTATAATCAGCAGTGTCAACAGATACCTTCGTTTTAGAGCGACAGGTTTCCTGTGATCAGTTCTTACAATGTAAATCTGCACGTGTAATACTTTAAAGCTTATTACTTTGGTGTGAGTATGTTCCTGAAACAATGGAGCACAAAGGCAAGTAAACAGTAAGGTGATGGTGATGGTGGTGGTTTTAAGTGGTGGTGACGAGGATGTCTGCCAGCACATCATGAACAACAGTGTCATGTGTGAGATAGAGAAGCACAACATCTAACACCAAGCTGACATGCAAACTGTAGTGGGAAGGCAGGGAAAAGCAACAGCAGCAATACATAAAAGTCCCATTATTCACTAGTTAATGGTTGATAGTTCAGCCCCAGGGGTCCCCAATCTCTTCAGTTCATCGACACCTTCAGGGAATCCCTGTTCTCTTATAGACCCTCTAAGCATTTATTACAATTACATTAACAAACAAACTAGTAAATATATACAATATTACTATCTTTTAAGACCTCTATCCTTGTGGAGCTGTGTGGTTTGTGATGAAAAAGCAAGTTTTGTCTTGCACAAACACAGTCCATCTGCCCCACTTGACCAATGGCTATGGTTATAACCTATGACTACTACCACTACCATTAACGGTACTAGTAGTGAGAAAATCATGAAAAAACATAGATACCTACATAAATATTAGGTACAGTTATGTCAATCACTAACGCCAAATGTTTGATGGACCTCCAGTCGCCTTTCCGGTATTTAAAGACACATTTTGACCCCTCACGCATTCATCGACCCCTTTTTGACCCCCAAGGCATATATCAACTCCCTGGAAGATGTCCACTGGAAGATATTGACCACTTTGGAAACCCCTGTTTCAACATTTCGTTTAATCTGTCCCCCTGCACTACCTATTTATCACTCCGAAGTCATTGTCCTGCTATTCTTCATCCTACTCCGCTATCTCCTATGAGTAAGATTAAAACACTAATGAGGTGTATGTGTCTCTTAAGGTATTCATTCTCTTAAAATTTCTTGTATTAGTATTCTCTCAGTCTGTCTGTTTGTTTCTCGCAGTCAGTCAGTCACTCATTCAGTGTGTTTTTTTCATATTTGTCTGTCTCCGTGTCTTTCACTTATGTTTTTTCATTCTTTCTTTCTTTAATTAAATTTCTTTGTTTCTTCCTTCTATTTCTATGTTTGGGTTTTTTTTTGTTTTAGTGTATATAATAGGTTTTCCAAACGTGTTGTATCCATACTACTACAAAGTTCTCTTTTCCTTGAAAAATATTGGTTGAGCTCTTGTGTAAAGAGCTTCGTATCTACTGTAATAGTTACAGAAAAATCATGATATTTAGTATACATTGTTTTTCTATTGCTCATAAATGCTGATGTATTGTGATGATCATCACTTCAGTATGAATGAAATTTTATGATCATAAAAAAATTTTTTTAAATTTTTTTTCTTCTTATTTCTTTCTCTTAGGTGACTTTTTTTTTTTTTAAATACAAGAAACCTTAATCATAGATTGACCCTTTTTTAGTCGGAAAGTTTTGGGTAGAAAGAGAAAAAGGGATAAAAAAAGATATTTTTTATGTTTTTTTTGAATGACACATGTTTTGTGTTTTAATGCTTTAGTCATGGGGTTTAAGTTATAAATAGTACGTTTCTGGGTTTAAATTCATGTTCAGGCAGGCTATCCGACCACCCCTCATAGCCCTGAATCCTAGAAGCTCCGTTTTGGGGATTTTAGAAGGCAAAAGGTTTCCCGGATAAAAGGGAAAGGGGGTTTTTCAAGATTTTTGTTTCGATTTAATTTACAAAAAATTACAAACATATTTAAACGCATGTTTATGTGTGGTAATTTTGACACAAACCCGCATTTTTTTTAGCTACAAATTTTTTTTGGTGGCTTTGACGAAAAAAAAGAAAAAATATTGCCATCCTAGTGCCCATCAACCTTTGGAATCATACCCCAAAAAAAAAAATTTTTTGGAAATTTCAATGCAGAAATGATTATTATTATATATTATATTTATATATAATAATTATATATTATATATAAAATATATTATAGATATATATATATAATCACGGGGGTTCAAAAAAAAAAATGTAAGTGTTAAGTTTTTAAATGTTTTTGGACAATTTTGCACCGCTGAATCGAAAAGACACCCGTTTCCCCGAAGGTCGGGTTTTTTGTGCTAAGTCGTTTTTAAAAAAAATCGATCTTTGACTAAATCGATTACATTTTTGCATTTTGGGTTTGGGATTTTGTTAATTTTTCTCATCCAAAAGGGTTTTTAAGAAAAAAAAAGTCGTTTTAAAACCAAAATTTAATAATTAAATTTTAAAAAAAAATTGTTAGTGTACTAGGTAAAACAAGTTTCGGGCACTATATGCGGGAAACATTCTGACATAGGGAAACGAAAAAAACGAAAACCCTCCCATATCATCAGCTTTTTGACCGAATGTTTCTTCTCGGACCCCTATGCACCATATTGTTTACCCATAGTACTTTGAATAGTAGACATTGAAAAAAGGAAGTAATTAAATTGGGATTTTGGGTATCATTGTTCAAAATACTTTTGTTCAAATTCGGCTTGAATTTCCCGTTTCTTCGAATCTAGAAGCTCAGCGAGGGATGTTTTCCTTCAGAGCCCAAAACAGTAATCAGCCTCAGACTGCATTCCGCGTCCCTGATACCTGGTTTCCATCATTTCATTTCCTGGGGGAATTTTCCCCTTGCTCGCGCTCTTTGTCCCAGATTCGGGGGGAAACCCGATCCATATTTGAGAAAAAGAATGCATTTTGTGCCATTTTTGCACCCCGGGGTTTCTAAAGCAGTCAGAATGGTGACAAGTTCGAGCCTGGCCTTTTTTTGTTGCCAAGAAGTTCTTCACCCCCAGAACAAAAAGCCTTCCACGCTTCCAGTTCCATTGTTCATTGAGTTTTAGACTTGGATCTCTGATGAGCTTGACGGGTTGAGGACGTAAAGATCCCAGTTAACTTCTCCATGGTCAATCCGGAAAAGCGTGGAAGTAAGGAAGCAGCACCTCCCTTGCCCGAGCTTTGGGAATTTTTGATCAAACCCGAGCTTGATGTGCAGCGGTGGGAAAAAGCCCCTGTCTCTGTCCGCCAGAGGGTTGTTTATGACGTTCCTTGTCGCAAGGCACCAAATTTCCCCCCGTACAGGCCAGTTTTCTTCGTGTAATCTGAGCTCGGCCCCTCTACCCCACATGACAGAAAGCAGGGGTATTTGGTAAACCCCGGATTTGTCCCAACAAAAAGGTTCACCATCTTCAGGAAACAAATCAACCCTCATGCTGATAAAAACGAATTTCCCGACGTATTCACCGCTTCATACTTTCCTTCAGGTAGTCAAAGTGAGCGGGGGGTTTACGAGGAAAAAAGGTTGTCTTTGGGCAGAAAAAACACATTTCAGCGATCGCTTGCAGCTGTCAAGAACAGTCCCCAATCTTGGGTTGGTACTGGGGCACCCCAAAGCTTTGTGCAGAAGCTGGCAATATTGTACAGTACCCCAAGTCCTTCCTTCAGAGAAAAAAAGAAGGTACTCTGATGTCTTTGCGGTTTTAGAAGGTGATGCGAGCACGTCAGAGAGGATTTTTTTTTCCCCTTCAATCTGGATGCCAAACGTCGGCAGAGGATTTTGACAAGCTGAGATTGCGAACTGATCATTTAGTCCCCTTTTGGGGAAAAAAGGATGGGGGGATCATGTCAAAAACCACTTATCATATTTTTTCAACACTGGAGGAATCTTCTTTTACAATGTCAGGAAGTTCCCAAAGACAGGTACGGGAATTTCATCCAATGAGACAGGACGACGGTGATTCAAATTTGGGATATTGAGGCTGCTCCCGGGTTTTTCTGTTGTCCCAGTCAAACAATAGCGAGAAGTAGCAGCGGCCATGGTTTTCGGTCCCTCCAAAAACCTGGGAATTCAAACTCGAAAATTTCTTTTCCCCCGGTCCAACGAGCAGATACCGGGGCATGTCTTGCATACCATGTGTGGCCCCCGCTTTCCTGGTACCAAGTTTCTACCAAAATAAGTATGGTAAGCACGCTTTTTGAAATTGTGACGGATTCCCGTTAGGAAAAGGTGATTTGCCGCAGATGTACAGAATACATTTGGGCTTATTTTTTCAAGATCTTCTGGCCCCAATCCCCAAACATTCACTGCAAAAGGAAAATACCAGTTTCTAAGAATTGGCGCATGTAAAAAAATTCGAATTTTGTTTTTAAAGAAATAAAAAAGAATTTTTTCATCATAATTTATCGTGGAAAAAATTTAAACAGGCTGGGTAGGGGGTTTACCGAGGATCTGTAGCACCTCTTGTACTAGTATCCTAGGACGAGAATCAAGACAAGGGAGTCTGCCTATCGGAAAGACGATAGCAGATATCCCAACACCCCACAAGGGATCCCCAAAAGGGGGATGCAGTACTGCAGTGGGTTTTAAAAAAAGTTCAAATACAGAAGTAAAAATTTTAAGAGAAGAAGAGGAAAAAACAACAGAGGACTGTTTAAAATCCAGGTTCCTGATTCCGAAGAATTTCCTAGTTGGTGACATTGTTTAGGACCACACCCTTGGAACTATCTGAATTGGTGGAATTATTGGATTAGTGGAATTATCTACTGCAAGTACGGTGTTGTATACGGAGGACGATTTCATATATATAGAAAATACCCGTACATGTAAACAAAAACGTAAAAAAATATCATGTGGCGATGGATCAAAAAGTTGACCTGATTGAGCAAAATCAATGTGATTTTTGGATTCAGTACATGAAAATTGTCCTAAATCAGCTAAAAAAAACTTAGACAATAAATTTGTTGTTAACCAGTATTCTTTATCATCCTTCACTTCAGAATACCAATAATGATTTTCTGTACAGATAATTATCTGTACAGAAAATCATTATTGGTATTCTGAAGTGAAGGATGACAAAGAATACAGAACGCTTATGTCTTTATCCAAGGTCTGTAGTTATCAGGCTATGATTAATGTGTATGGTCAGGTTTAATAAACAAGGATGTGCTTATAAATTTCAAATACCAAGCGCTTAAAATAATCCTAACTGTCTGAAGACGACAAATACATCGGAATAACAATATAGTTCGGGTCTGTGATGGCTGAGACAGTGATTATGCCATGTAACTGCCCCGTGTATATTCAGTTTTACATTTAAGGGAAACGTGAAACTAATCTATTTTTCTTTCTTTCAGGTGCGTGTTTTCGGATCACATCTGACATCTTTCTTGGATGATTAACTACCTGCCCAGGTACTGTCTCTATACTAGATTTGGTATTTATTTGTTACAATTGTTGATATATCATATGATTAAAAGCTGGAAAATGAACATATCACCAGCACAACATTGGACACGTTATTAAGCTAAAGAGTCAAGCATTTCTTGGTTTGCATAGTCAAGGGCCAACCAGTGTCCTTCTGTGATGCAAAAACCAAGCATTTCAACGCGCGGATATGCACACATAGAAGGTATAAGTAAATAGTCTGATGTTATGTAAATAGGGGATACGTAAAGAAAATAATGGCTGCATTATTATCCGAAGTGAATAACACATTTCATCAATTGCTTCCTCTACTCGTATATCCAGCGGATCATTCCATTCAATAACAATATTAAAAATTTCATATCTGATCAAGTTTAACGACATTTGCTCGTAGTATGTCATTTTGCAGTTTCCTTTCAACTATGATACGCTTTGGTTTTAGACATGCATTATTTTTTTTTCATATAGTCATTTTCTGTAGTAATCTACTAGTATTTTCGCAGACCATTCACGAATACCTTTGTGTTAGTAGATCAGTAGCGACCATGGTATTGTGTTTTTAATTTCGAGAGAGAAAAATGACAACCAATGGTCCTCATCATATGACAAGCAATTTAAAAGAGAATACCTACCATAACGGCTACCCTATCAAGCCCCTTTCTCTGTGAAAGGGATTATTCAACAGTGAGTAATTCTAAAGTTACAGTCGTGTAACTACCCTTTGAATTTCACTTACAGGCTCTTTTACCCTCTGTATTATAAATTTCTGAATTATATGGGGATTTTCAACTGCATCAATAACATTTTAACAACATATTGAAAGTAAGACAATTTTGTTGATGCAAAATATTTACGTCAGTTATTATAATGCAACGAAATGAGGTAAGGATGTACTCTTGGACCGTTTGTCAAGAGAAAGACCTCCCCTCTTTTGGGGCAGGCGGTGGCCGAGTGGTTATCGTTTTTATTTATATATATATTTTTTTTTTATCACAAAGGACTGGCCAAGGGCTAAAAAAATGAGGAAACTAAAAACCCGCTTAATTGCCAGTCCCTATAAAGATAACAGTAAGATAATAAAGAATGTGGGGTGGGCCAATTTAGATCGAGAGGTGTCTTGTTATTCCTCTCTTGAAGAGATTTAAGACGAAGGAAGGTGGAAATATAGAAACATGAAGAGAGTTCCAGAGTTTACCAGTGAAAGAGATGAAATAATAAATATACTGATTAACTCTTGCATTAAGAAGATGGCTAGAAAAGAGATGATAATGAGTAGAAAGTCTTGTGCAGCGAAGCCGCGAGAGGGAGGGAGGCATGCAGTTAGCAGGTTTAGAAGATCAGTGAGCATGAAAATAACAGTAGAAGATAGCAAGAGAAGCAACATTGCGGCGGTGATTTAAAGATTGAAGACAGTCAGTCAGAGGAGGGGAGTTGATGAGACGAAAAGCTTTTGACTCAACCCTATTTAGGAGAGCTGTATGAGTGGATCCCTCCCGCCCCCCCCCCAAACATGTGAGACATACTCCATGCATGGGCGGATAAGGCCCCTGTACATAGCAAACAAAAAGAACGGAGAAAAAAAATGGACGCATACGCCATCACCGGACACCTTCTTAAAAACTGACCTTCTTAA
The DNA here is from genome assembly GCA_016584305.1 of Chionoecetes opilio. Lineage (NCBI taxonomy): Eukaryota > Metazoa > Arthropoda > Malacostraca > Decapoda > Majidae > Chionoecetes > Chionoecetes opilio. The sequence continues at coordinate 7,700 of JACEEZ010025092.1, forward strand.
AAACTGTTTTAGCAAGAGATAAGATGTGAGATTTTCAGTTCAGATTTTTAGTAAAGAATAGTCCAATAATGTAGACTACATTGTAGAAGATGGAAACAGTTGAGTGTTATTGAAGAAAAGGGGAGAGTTATCTGGTAGGTTATGTCGAGTAGATAGGAACAGAAATTGGGTTTTTGAGGCCTTGAGCAAAACAAGGTTTGCTTTGCCCCAATCAGAAATTATAGAAAAATAAGAAGTTAGGCGCTCAGTGGCATCTCTCCGTGAGTCACTTAGTTCCTGTTGAGTTGGACGTCTAATAAACGACGTTGAAAAAGGCAGGGTAGAATCATCAGCGTAGGAGTGGTTAGGGCTTTTGAGTTATTTTTTTTACATCAATGCCTATAGCGCCTGTAGGCAGTGGTAATCCAGGGCTCGGATGGTAGACTCTGGAGGTTCACTTGAGGGCTGTGATGGCTGGCCCTCGTTCGTGGTGGCGCAGGCAGGATTTTTATAGTGACGCCTGTGATTAGAGGCTCATGCCGCCCCCCTGTGTCCTCCGATGCACTCGCAATCGAAGGTAGAGTTAATGAGCAGGGCATGTGGGTGTTCTTAGGCCACTCGACGGTGCAGAAAGATGTTTGCTTCGGGATCAAACTCGGTTCACCGAGAACGCCATTCGGAGATGCTAACCACTCTGCTACCGCATCGTTAGACTTATAAGATCATTAATTAATAATATAAAGAGAGTGGGTGATAGGACAGAACCCTGAGAAACACCACTATTGATAGACTTAGGAGACGATCAATGATTGTCTACAGTAGCTGCAATAGAACGGTTTGAAAGGAAACTTAAGATAAAGATGCAGAGAGAGGAATATAAACCGAATGAGGGTAGTTTGGAAATTAATGATATGTGCCAGACTATCAAAAGATTTTAATGTCAAGGGCAACAGCAAAGGTTTCACCAAAACCCCTAAAGGAGGTTGACCAAGATTTAGTTAGGGAAGATAGAAGATCGCCAGTAGATCACCCTTTACGGAAACCGTACTGACAATTAGATACAAGATTGTGAGCAGATAGATGCTTGAGAATCTTCTTATTAAGTATAGATTCAAAAGCTTTAGAAAGGCAGCAAGTCAAAGTTATAGGACGGTAGTTTGAAGGATTACAACGGTCACCCTTCTTAGGAACAGGATTGATGTGAACAAATATCCAGCAAGAAGGAAAGGTGGACGTAGATAGACAAATACGAAAAAAGTTTGACCAGGCAGGGTGCATGCACAGAAGTACAGTTTTTGAGAACAATAGGAGGGACTCCATCAGGACCGTAAGCCTTCCGAGGATCTAGGCCAGAAAGGGCAAAAAAAAAACATAATTACGAAGGATCTTAATAACAGGCTTATTATAGTTAGAGAATTGAGGAGAAGGAAGAACAAGCCCTTCATCAACCAGAGTGGAATTTTTATCAATGTTTGAGCATAGAGTTCAGCTTTATAAATAGATGAGACAGCTGTGGAGCCATCAGAGTCAAGCATAGGAATGAAGGCTGAAAAATAAAAATTGTTAGAGATGTTATTAGCTGGATGTCATAAGTCACGAGAGGAGTTTGATGCAGAAAGATTTTGACATTTTCTATGAATGAAGGATTTTTTGGTAAGTTGAAGTAAATATTTGGTATGATTACGGGCAGAGAAATAAAGAGCATGAGTTTCAGGAAATGGATGGTTACGGTACCATCGGTGAGCCGCTTCTCTATCTTGGACAGCATGAGAACAAGCAGAGTTAAACCAAGATTGACGGGCCTTAGGATTAGAGAAAGTGTGTGGAATGTATTCCTCCATGCCAGAGACAATGACCTCAGTTATGCGTTCTGCACAAAGAGATGGGTCTCTGACATGGAAAAGTTGTCAGTGAATGGTCTTGTCTTGGAATGGTGATCTCGAGGTCGCACGTTCAAATCCCGCCAGGGGCAACTATTTCGGCCATCAACGCCGTGGCTGTATTATTAAAACCTGGTAGTGGTGAGGACAAGGTTCTGAGTTCGCCAGGAGCAACTGTTTCTTCCATCGTCGAGTGGAGTAAAGTTTCCACATGCTTACCATCCACCTCATCTTCGACTGCAACTGCAAATGCGGCGGAGGGCACCAGGGGGCAGCATGAGCCTCAAGTCAAAGCATCACAGGTGTCACTATAAAAATCCAGCTTGCACAACCATGGGCGAGGGCCAACCATCACAGCTCTCCAGAATATGCAGGGCCACCACCTGGCCCTGAGGAGGAGGTAACCACCTGAGCCCTCAAGGAAAAAGAACAGAAAACCGAAGGAAGGTAATGGCTTACAGGGGCGCTATAGTCTTCAACATAAAAAGAAAAATCATCCTGACCAAATGAAGCAGGTGGTAATATTTTTAAAGAAAATGTTGATGAACATAGCATATGCCTGTCTACCTCGTGTAGGTCTCAACCTCGTGTAGGTCTCACGGCCTCTTGTAGCTTCCTAATTATTTTTAAGTATATATTTGCATGCGCTTCTTGCACATGTTTGTAACAAATCAAAATGATCACTTATCTTTTTGACCACTTACCACAGGGGAAAAATATATAGCAAAAAAAACTTAAATATATGCCATTTGTTGGTTCATTTTCATTAATTTCCCTTACAGTGAAATTTGTAAATTTTATTCACTGACCCTGTCTTTGGATTTGGTAATTATGAATTAAAATTATTTTGATGATATAATAAATTTATTGCAACCTCCAAATGATGATTGAAATTGTTCGTGAGTTTTTAAATGAGTGTATGACTGACTGACTGACTGACTGACCGAGAAAGTTCGTCTGTGTAACTCCTCTACCGCCTTGATCACGCACTGAACACACGACCAACAGCTGTTTCCCTCATGAGGAGAGCTTAGAGTTCATAGAAATGTATTTCTGGGTAAAGCTGGGACCTCACACACTACACAAATCCCATTCCCTTGCTCAAGGGGAACAGTAACTACCCAAGTTTCCAAGGAAAGGTTTTCGAGCCATTAGTGGGATTAGAGCCTGCATGCCTCTGGTGACATACATAGAACCTTACCATTGTAAAACATGGGCATTGTGTGTGTGTGTGTGTGTGTGTGTGTGTGTGTGTGTGTGTGTGTGTGTGTGTGTGTGTGTGTGTGTGTGTGTGTGTGTGTGTGTGTTGTGTGTGTGTGTGTGTGTGTGTGTGTGTGTGTGTGTGTGTGTGTGTGTGTTGTGTGTGTGTGTGTGTGTGTGTGTGTGGGGTGTGTGTTGTGTGTAATAGAATAGAATAGAATAGAATAGAATATAATTTATTATTGCTCAGACTTTATAAATAAAGTATGGAGCACAGCTCCTACAAGATATAATACATTTGGCAGGACATTTCAAACGATACCAATAAGATAAGTGTGCATACATGCACATACAGATAAGTACTACGTAAACTAAAAGTTAGGAGAAATCCAATTGTCAATTTCCAAAACTAAGTGACACATAGAAAAATATAAATAAAGATAACTAATAATCAGATATACTTGTTAGCTTATCTAAACATGCTCAAAATTGATCTGATGAATAATGACAAGTTCTTCAAAACATTCACACTGGTACTTTGCATTAACGCAACATACTTAAAATGCGTTGGCCTAATTGTGTAGTATTTCTGGATATACATATCCCGCAGCCTTACAATTTCCTCGTTAGTACATTCGAATAGGACATGAAATTCGTGTGTGTGTGTGTGTGTGTGTGTGTGTGTGTGTGTGTGTGTGTGTGTGTGTGTGTGTGTGTGTGTGTGTGTGTGTGTGTGTGTGTGTGTGTGTGTGTGTGTGTGTGTGTGTGTGTGTGTGTGTGTGTGTGTGTGTGTGTGTGTGTGTGTGTGTGTGTGTGTGTGTGTGTGTGTGTGGTGCGTGGTGCGTGCGTGCGTGCGTGCGTGGCGTGTGGTGTGTGTGCGCATGTGTGTGCTGTGCGTGCGCATGTGTGTGGGGGCGGGGGCGTGCGTGCGCATGTGTGTGCGTGCGCGCGTGCATGCATGTGTGTGTGATGCGTGCATACAATACCGCATAGTTCATATGCCATTACAAAAAAGTAATTTTCTCCTAAAACAAGGTCTTTAAACGAAGCTGAACACCTAAAAATTAGCAATGCCCGGTACTGGTGTTGAACATATACCTTTGTTGCAGAGTAAGATATAAAAAAAATAGATTGAGACGTCACTTAAAAATGGAATAAATACTCACCTTTTGGTTTATGATCGACCATTGCAGTCAAGGTTTTTTTTTTAATGAAAATACCTTTGTATATAATCTTAATCTAGCATCACGATGAAATATTATAACTCTATATGTTAGTATGTTACTCTCACTATCGGGGCTTTAATAAATAGGTCTCTGGGTTCGTTTGAGGACTATGATGGTCGGCTTTCGCCTGTGGTGTCTAAGGCAGATTTTTATAGATACGTCTGTAGAGGCTCTTGCCGGCCCACGATGTCCTCCAATGCCCTCGTAGTCGAAAGTAGGGTTAAAAGGCAACATGTACGTAGACTTCAGTCACTCGATGAGAGCAAAAAGATTTGCACCCAGCGGGACTCACTCTCGGGACGCCAAGCTCACCACTTCCAGTGGCTAACCACTCGACCAATGCCTCGCCAATACATATATGTATATTTACACACACACACACACACACACACACACACACACACACACACACACACACACACACACACACACACACACACACACACACACACACACACACACACACACACACACACACACACACACACACACACACACACACACACACACACACAA
>JACEEZ010025092.1:15000-16076 GCA_016584305.1 Chionoecetes opilio
TATATATATCTATAATAATATAAGCGAAAGTGTGTCTTGTCTGTCTGTCTGTCTGTCTGTGTGTGTGTGTGTGTGTGGTATAGGTTCCGCCCCCCGTGGCACAATCACCTCATATGGCACATTTTTGGAACCAGGTCGACCAGGGGAAGGTTTTAAGCCCACTTATGAGATGATCCGATCACTTTTTTTTTTTTTTTTTAGCAGCCTATTAGCGTGAATTGTGAAAAAAAATGGGTTGCGAGAATTGAGGAAACCTTGATGTAGGGTGATGGGTAATGGGTGAGTGAATGGGTGGGGTGATGGGTAATGGGTGTAGGGTTATGGGTGAGTGAATGGGAGGGGGGTGATGGGTTAGGGGTGATGGGTGATGGGTGAGGGAATAGGTGGGGGTGATGGGTAATGGGTGAGTGAATGGGTGTGTGGTGATGGGTAATGGGTGAGTGAATGGGGGGGGGTGATGGGTAATGGGTGAGTGAATGGGTGGGGGGTAATGGGTGAGTGAATGGGTGGGGGGAATACATACATTTCTACATCCATGATTTCAGGAAAGTTAGAAGGGGCTATCTGGAGAGTCCGTGTTTGGTGGGCCGAAGGCCCACCAAACACAGGTGGTGGGCCAAGGGCCCAACAATAGCCCTCCGCAGGAGCTAGCCAAAAAGGCCGCCTGGAGGGCGGCTTTGCGGCTAGTATATATATATTAAGGTGCCAATAGCGCATAGGGGTAATTTTTCAAAGTCAATATTTTTTCACATACTTTTGTGGTATTCTGCCTTGTACTTAGAAACTGTCGTTTGCAAAGTTTCAGGCTAATTGGTTGATATTTAGAGGTGGCGGATCGATCTTGAACATTTCCTCTTTTCGCCCTCAGGTCATGACCACGAGAAAGCAAACTGAAGTTTGGCATCTTGGCCATAGTGTTCCTACTATCACAGGATCAAAACTTCCCAGCCGTGGAGACGTTTTACGACGATTTTCTACGCACACAGGAAAAAGACGGTGCAGCAGAGCAGTAGCAAGTCTACTTTGACGAGCTTTGCGCTAGCGTGAGAGAAGATTACTGGACTTTTCGCGGATGC
>JACEEZ010025093.1:0-2500 GCA_016584305.1 Chionoecetes opilio
ACGAATGACTCTTGTTGACTTAGTATAATAGAATTTGGGGGGGGGGGTTAAAAAAAAAATGATGGGGAAAAAAAAAAAATTTTCCATTCCTGTCTATATGCTGGGCCTAGGCGACAACTTGCCCAGAAAAACATATGGATATTGAAACCTTTTTCCTTCTTACAAATACAAAACCCGGGAATTGTATGATAGGAATTTCCATCCTGTCTTTTTCCGAATTTCCGGGCATTACTGGTGTCATGTGTTGCTGGTGTTTTTGTCGTGTTTTTGCTGGTGTTTTGTCGTGTGTTGCTGGTGTGGCGTCATGTGTTGCTGGTGTGGCGTCATGTGTTGCTGGTGTTTTGTCGTGTGTTGCTGGTGTTTTGTCGTGTGTTTGCTGGTGTGGTGTCATGTGTTGCTGGTGTTTTGTCGTGTGTTGCTGGTGTTTTGTCGTGTGTTGCTGGTGTGGCGTCATGTGTTGCTGGTGTTTTGTCGGTGTTGCTGGTGTTTTGTCGTGTGTTGCTGGTGTTTTGTCGTGTGTTGCTGGTGTTTTGTCATGTGTTGCGGGTGTGGCGTCATGTGTTGCTGGTGTTTTGTCGTGTGTTTGCTGGTGTTTTGTCGTGTGTTGCTGGTGTGGCGTCATGTGTTGCTGGTGTTTTGTCGTGTGGTTGCTGGTGTTTGTCGTGTATTGCTGGTGTTTTGTCGTGTGTTGCTGGTGTTTTGTCGTGTGTTGCGGGGTGTTTTGTCGTGTGTTGCTGGTGTATGGTCCATGTGTTGCTGGTGTGGCGTCGTGTGTTGCTGGTGTTTTGTCGTGTTGTTGCTGGTGTTTTGTCGTGTATTGCTGGTGTTTTGTCGTGTGTTGCTGGTGTTTGGTCGTGTGTTGCTGGTGTTTGGTCGTGTGTTGCGGGTGTTTGGTCGTGTGTTGCTGGTGTTTGGTAGTGTGTTGCTGGTGTTTGGTCGTGTGTTGCTGTGTTTTGTCGTGTGTTGCTGGTGTTTGGTCGTGTGTTGCTGGTGCTTTGTCGTGTGTTGCTAGTGTTTTGTCGTGTGTTGCTGGTGTGGTGTCGTGTGTTGCTGGTGTTTTGTCGTGTGTTGCTGGTGTTTTTTTTCGTGTGTTTGCTGGTGTTTTGTCGTGTTTTTGCTGGTGTTTTTGTCGTGTGTTTGCTGGTGTTTTGTTGTGTTGCTGGTGTTTTGTTGTGTGTTGCTGGTGTTTTGTCGTGTGTTGCTGATGTTTTGTCGTGTGTTGCTGGTGTTTTGTTGTGTGTTGCTGGTGTTTTGTCGTGTGTTGCTGGTGTTTTGTTGTGTGTTGCTGGTGTTTTGTCGTGTGTTGCTGGTGTGGTGTCGTGTGTTGCTGGTGTTTTGTCGTGTGTTGCTGGTGTTTTGTCGTGTGTTGCTGGTGTTTTGTCATGTGTTGCTGGTGTTTTGTCATGTGTTGCTGGTGTTTTGTCGTGTGTTGCTGGTGTTTTGTCGTGTGTTGCTGGTGTTTTGTCGTGTGTTGCTGGTGTTTTGTCGTGTGTTGCTGGTGTTTTGTCGTGTGTTGCTGGTGTTTTGTCGTGTGTTGCTGGTGTTTTGTCATGTGTTGCTGGTGTTTTGTCGTGTGTTGCTGGTGTTTTGTCGTGTGTTGCGTCCCGCGTGGAGGCTGATCTGTGGACTCCTGACTCCTTGGAAAACTTGACGGATCCACTAGCATTGGTATGTTCAGGGTTAATTTTCTCGGCCAATTCAAAAGTCTGCCAGATTTATCCTTATAGCCCAGGGCATTATTTGTGTTTTCTCCTTTTTTCTCCCTCTTTCTCCTTTTTTCTCCCTATTTTCTCCTTTTTTCTCCCTCTTTTCTCCCTCTGTTCTCCTTTTTTCTCCCTCTTTCTCCTTTTTTCTCCCTCTTTTCTTCCTCAGTTCTCCTGTTTTCTCCCTCTTTTCTTCCTCAGTTCTCCTTTTTTCTCCCTCTTTTCTCCTTTTTTCTCCATCTTTTCTCCCTCTGTTCTCCTTTTTTCTCCCTCTGTTCTCCTTTTTTCTCCCTCTTTTCTTCCTCAGTTCTCCTTTTTTCTCCCTCTTTTCTTCCTCAGTTCTCCTTTTTTCTCCCTCTTTTCTTCCTCAGTTCTCCTTTTTTCTCCCTCTTTTCTTCCTCTTTTCTCCTTTTTTCTCCCTATTTTCTCCTTTTTTCTCCCTCTTTTCTCCCTCTGTTCTCCTTTTTTCTCCCTCTTTCTCCTTTTTTCTCCCTATTTTCTTCCTCAGTTCTCCTGTTTTCTCCCTCTTTTCTTCCTCAGTTCTCCTTTTTTTCTCCCTCTTTTCTCCTTTTTTCTCCATCTTTTCTCCCTCTGTTCTCCTTTTTTCTCCCTCTTTCTCCTTTTTTTCTCCCTCTTTTCTTCCTCAGTTCTCCTTTTTTCTCCTCTTTTCTTCCTCAGTTCTCCTTTTTTCTCCCTCTTTTCTTCCTCAGTTCTCCTTTTTTCTCCCTCTTTTCTTCCTCAGTTCTCCTTTTTTCTCCCTCTTTTCTTCCTCAGTTCTCCTTTTTTCTCCCTATTTT
>JACEEZ010025093.1:10000-15000 GCA_016584305.1 Chionoecetes opilio
AGGACACAAAAATGCAATTCGAAAAACATGCACTTCGAAAAAATGCACTTCGAAAAAAATGCACTTCGAAAAAAATATCTTCGAAAAAATGCACTTCGAAAAAAATGCACTTCGAAAAAATGCACTTCGAAAAAAATGCACTTCGAAAAAATGCACTTCGAAAAAAATGCACTTCCAAAAAAATGCACTTCGAAAAAATGCACTTCCAAAAAAATGCACTACTAAAAAATGCACTTCGAAAAAAAATGCACTTCGAAAAAAAATGCACTTCGAAAAAATGCAAAAAATGCACTTCGAAAAAATGCACTTCGAAAAAAATGCACTTCGAAAAAATGCACTTCGAAAAAATGCACTTCGAAAAAAATGCACTTCGAAAAATGCACTTCGAAAAAAATGCACTTCCAAAAAAAAAGCACTTCGAAAAAATGCACTTCCAAAAAATGCACTACTAAAAAATGCACTTCGAAAAAAATGCACTTCGAAAAAAATGCACTTCGAAAAAAATGCACTTCGAAAAAAATGCACTTCGAAAAAAATGCACTTCGAAAAAATGCACTTCGAAAAAATGCACTTCGAAAAAAATGCACTTCGAAAAAATGCACTTCGAAAAAAATGCACTTCGAAAAAAATATCTTCGAAAAAATGCACTTCGAAAAAAATGCACTTCGAAAAAAATGCACTTCGAAAAAATGCACTTCGAAAAAGATGCACTTCGAAAAAATATCTTCGAAAGATGCACTTCGAAAAAAAATGCCCCTTCGAAAAAAATGCACTTCGAAAAAAATGCACTTCGAAAAAATGCACTTCGAAAAAATGCACTTCGAAAAAATGCACTTCGAAAAAAATGCACTTCGAAAAAATTGCACTTCGAAAAAAATGCACTTCGAAAAAACGCACTTCGAAAAAAATGCACTTCGAAAAAAATGCACTTCGAAAAATGCACTTCGAAAAAATGCACTTCGAAAAAATGCACTTCGAAAAAAATGCACTTCGAAAAAAAAGCACTTCGAAAAAAATGCACTTCGAAAAAAATGTACTTCGAAAAAATGCACTTCGAAAAAAATGCACTTCGAAAAAAATGCACTTCGAAAAAAATGCACTTCGAAAAAAATGCACTTCGAAAAAATGCACTTCGAAAAAAATGCACTTCGAAAAAAATGCACTTCGAAAAAATGCACTTCGAAAAAAATGCACTTCGAAAAAATGCACTTCGAAAAAAATGCACTTCGAAAAAAATGCACTTCGAAAAAATGCACTTCGAAAAAAATGCACTTCGAAAAAAATGCACTTCGAAAAAAATGCACTTCGAAAAAATGCACTTCGAAAAAATGCACTTCGAAAAAATGCACTTCTGTTAACTCTGTCTGTGTCTTGTCAATCTGATATTCTCTTCACCTCTCCAAAAGGTGTTTTGGTGTCTCCTCTGTCATGCACTCCTCATCTCCTCTGTTCTCTCCACCTCCTCTCTCCACCTCTCTCATCTCCTGCTCATGAAAAGAATGTCATCAGCATTCGCTAAGTAACATCTATCCAAATATCTTATTTTTTACTATAATTTTATGTTGGCCCAGTCAGAGCTTATCTTATTTGTTGTGAGAAAAAAATATAATAACGAATAAAAAAAATAAAAAAGTTATTTGAGATACGGGGCTATTCCTAAAACATTCGGGACTACAGCCCCCAATGCCCAGGCCTAACTACGCCCCTGCTCTCTCTCTCTCTCTCTCTCTCTCTCTCTCTCTCTCTCTCTCTCTCTCTCTCTCTCTCTCTCTCTCTCTCTCTCTCTCTCTCTCTCTCTCTTACTAAATAAAAAGAAAAAAAGAGATAGAGGGATAAAACATCAAAATCCTCTCTCTCTCTCTCCTCTCCCCTCTCTCTCCTCTCTCCTCTCTCTCTCTCTCTCTCTCTCCTCTCTCTCCCCTTTTCTTCTCCTCTCTCCCTCTCTCCTCTCTCTCTCTCTCCTCTCTCTCTCCTCTCTCTCTCCCCTCTCTCTCTCTCTCTCTCTCTCTCTCTCTCTCTCTCTCTCTCTCACATTACCTTATTAAGCCGTGAAGGTTTTTGTCCCGCCACAAGGAACAACATGTTCTGACAGATGGCTGCGGTGAGGGCCTCGTCGTGACAGAACACGCTCACCAGACGGTCCATCACGGGGCCGAAGGATAGCATCTCGTGCCGTCCCGCTAAGCTCATGCTCCGCTAGGTGTAGAGGGAGAAAGGTTATAGTCTATTTTTGTTATTATGGTCAAAATGCAGTAAGGAAGCCACGCCCCCTGCCTCCCCTTCTATTCTACGGGGCAGCTGATTGGTGCATTCCTCGTATCATCACTACCATAGACCACTGTATACCTCTTTAAAATATACAGTGGTCTATGTCACTACCAATCTCCAATCACAATATCTTCACTACTTATCAGGGCGTGACCACTGGACAGAGCAATTTTCACTACAAAGGGATTTTTGATTTTGTCACCCTCTGTAGTAAAGATTGCTCTGTCCAGTGGTCACGCGCTGTTAAGGCGCGGTCACACTAGCCATTTTTACCCGTGGACTGGGCGGTTTTGCGTGGGCTGGGCGTCCACTGGCCGTCCAGTGGCTGAAAAACTGCCCAGCATCGACGCCCAGCGGTGGACGGAGCGAATCATTTATTCGTGGGCGACCCAGCCTCACTATGTCTGGGCAGCAGAGAGGATTGAGGGTCTATAGTATTTAAGCAAGCTAATTGAAGAAAATTATATATCTTTATTCAAGAATAAGGATAATACATCGTAGTAATCCTAGATAATTATATTTTTCTGAGATGATCAACGATGAGGGACTATACAATGATCACTAAATCAAAGCTACACACTCGCTTGACCTTGGAGCTTCAAGTATAAACAAAGCCGTAATGCTGTATGAATAAAACCCGTTCTTTGTGTTATTAAGGATTGCGATGATTCCCTGAGGAACTCTATGACCCCTGGTGATGTCCTATGATGCTATCACAGGCGTGGCACCAGCAGTAGTGAGGGGTAGGGGACAGACGTAGGCGGTGCGGTTTATGAAACTCATCGATGGGAGTTCTTGCCGAAAAACCAACCGAGAATTCTCGCCGACGTGGAAAGTTTAACCTAACCAGGACATTGGCATCTTACTTAACCTAAATGAGCAAGCTTTTGCTGGTAATTCATCCCTGAATGCAGAAATACGAGTAAAACCTGGGTAATAATGGACGAGGACTGCGCGGTCATTTTCAGTAACACCGACAAATTTTTCCTGCCCCAAAATAGGTGCTTTTTCGAATGGAGATAGTTTTATTTTCCGGAAACCAATAGTTTTCATACAAAAAAAAAAATAATCACCGAATTTTATGGTCGCCGTTTCCATTAATAACACTGAATCTCCATCAGAAAAAGCACTAAAACTTGACCGGGAAAAATGTGTCAGGGTCTCAGATAACAGGGAAGTGATTGAATAGAACATACCAAACCTAACCTTAACCTAACCTTATAGGTTTTAATGAAACCTAACCTAACCTTAACCACAAAGTATACCTAACCTAACCTTATAGGTTTTAATGAAACCTAACCTAACCTTAACCACAAAGTATACCTAACCTAACCTTAACCACAAAGTATACATAACCTAACCTTATAGGTGGTTTTAATAAAACCTAACCTAACCTTAACCTAAGGTTAGGTTAGGTATACTTAGTGGTTAAGGTTAGGCTAAGTTTCATTAAAACCTATAAGGTTAGGCTAAGGTTAGGTTTGGTATGTTCTATTCAATCACTTCCCGGTTATCTGAGACCCTGACAAATTTTTCTCGGTAAAGTTTTAGTGTTTTTTTTATGGAAATTCAGTGTTATTAATGGAAACGGCGAACATAAAATTCGGTGAAGAATTTTTTTTATTGTATGAAAACTATTGCTTTCCGGAAAATAAAATTATCTCCATTAGAAAAAGCACTATTTTGGGGCAGGAAAAATTTGTCAGTGTCTCTGAAAATGACCGCGAAGTCCTCGTCCTTTATTACCAAAGCCTGATTAAATGTGTAAATTGGGTCCTGTAATATCAAGAATTGGAAGACTCGCCGCTGGCGGCGAGAGTTCCGATCGGCGACAGTTCCAGGTACCCACCGCTGATAGGAATTCTCGCCGCCGTCGTCAAGTGTTCCAATTCTTGATATTACAGGACCCAATATATACATTTAATCAAGTTTTACCCGTGTTTCTGCATTCAGGGATGAAATACAATCGTTAGCTTGATCAGTTAGGTTAAGTTAGGTGCCAATGCCCAGGTTAGGTTAACATTTCCACGTCGGCGAGAGTTCTAGATTCGTGTTTCGGCGATAATTCCCATCGGCGACAGTTCCATAAACCCGGCGGTGCAGCAGGTGTGCCGTGAGTTGTCGCATGGATGTCTCTTAATACCCAAATATACCGAAATACACCTAAACACATACCAAAATATACCAAAATACACCGAAAAATACCGATAATACACCTAAAAATTCCGAAATATACCGAAATACAAAAAAATATACCAATAATACACCTAAATATTCCAAAATATACCAAAATACACCAAAATATACCGAAATGCACCCTAAACACGTTTAAAAAATGTATGTATTACGTCTCTTGATACCTTATTTAAGTGTATTGTCATGTATTTCGGTGTAGTATGGTATATTTTCGTATTAAGAGACGCCGTTGTCGCGTTTGTTTTGATTTGAGATCTGCCTAGCACTGGGCTGGGAGGCGGCGTGGCCAGAGAGTAGTGTGACCACTTGCTCTGGGCGCCCAGAAGTAGCTCTGCTCCCAGCCCACGCAAAACCGCCCAGTCCACGGGTAAAAATGGCTAGTGTGACCGTAGCTTAAGTAGTAAAGATATTGTGATTGGTAGGCTAGTGATGATACGAGGAATGTACCAATCAGCTGCCCCGTAGAATCGAAAGGGAGGCAGGGGGCGTGGCTTCCTTACTGCATTTTGACCATAATAATAATAATAAACTATAGA
>JACEEZ010025093.1:25000-97500 GCA_016584305.1 Chionoecetes opilio
GGTGTGGGTGGAGCCTTCAAGATCCTGGCGAATCAGAGCGCGCGCATGCATACATTCTTATCTGACATCACCCTGTAAATGTTTATGTTTTCCATTAATTCTCATCTCATTCAATATTCATAACATAAAGATCATATGCAAATAATACTGTTTTCAATTGGGCGTAGTTATGATACTTTGATGGCATGTATACAGCTACATATGGAAGTAGGAGCTCATGAATAATTAAATCCTGCAGCGACATCTGAAATCTTGTCCGCAGACTCGTCATGGATACATAGCGTTCGAATTTCCGTTTATGTTCGTGGCTAGTGCGGCAAAACTTGTATTTTTGCTATAGTTACTGTGCAGTGGTTCTCAACCTTTTTCACTCCATTCCCCCCTTCATGAATTCTCAACATTCGTGTGGCTCCCCTTAATTTTTCTCCCAAATCCCACCCCGCTAAAAAAGGTAAAACATTTTTTTTTTTAAATGTTGATGAAGAAACCCCCTTTGCTTTATTACAAAGTTTACAGTATAATTATCTTTATTTGATAGATTTCTGTGATATGCTTAACTTACATCACTTGCCTACAAAAGACTATAGCGGACACTAGCAAATTGAATCTGGTGGGAAAAAAAGTTCAATTAATCTCTGCATATTTTATCAACATCAGTGGGAAGGCTGATATTGTTTCTTTTCAGTCATTTTGACGAATCCGAGGTTGTGTCACTGACAATGACATCTCATGCGGGGTCCACACCCAATCGGTTCCGGCTCTTATTCTTGATTTGTAGAAGGGTGGAGAAACCGGGACTCACATAAATAGGTAGTTGAAAAAGGCAAGAGTAGTCGAAGTGCAATCTCACTGACTTTTGGATATGGACTGATGCATTAAAACACCAGAATAACATTCAGAGATTTTCTTCATAGGGGAATTTTTGGCAGCAGAATCATGTTTGAGATCAAGGAATCGCCCTGAACATCACTGGGAATGGTAGTAATATCAAAATTGCCAGAGAATGGATTCATTACCAACTTCCCTTCTTCCTCCTCGAATTCTGGGAAGTACCTATTAAGTTCACTTTCCAAGGATCTCAGATGCTGAGTGATTTCAGTTTTAAGTAATGGGTCAAGCAGATATCTTCTTCATTCTCGTAAAGGGACAGCTGAAAGGTTTCAAACATGGCAACATTCCCGGCACCAACTTTCCTTTGCCAATTCTGGAGTTTGGCAAGAAATCCACGAAGACAATCCATCAGGTGAAACACTTTTCTTTCCTTGCCCTGTAGCTTCAGATTCAACCTATTTAGCTGCTCAAATATATCTGCTAAATATGCAAGACGTGGCTCCACAAAACCTCATTGAAGGACTCAACAGATCATCTTTTCCTTGCATTTCCAGGAACAATTTAAACTCCCCCCGAAGTTCAAACCCCTCCGATTCAAACATTGCCCTTGGAAAGCCAGCGCACTTTGGAGTAAAAGAGAGAGAGCGTTCATGCTCACAATCCAATTGGTCTTTACCAAAGGGTTCTGGGAAAAGGGGGGGACGCAGTTCAGAGGCTCCCCCCAGGGCTTTTTACCCCAAAGTTGACGCATTTCGACCCACTGCTCCCTTCCCCCCCCCCCCCCCCCCCAGGAACCAAATCATAATCCCCCACCCATCTCCAAAACCATATCCATACAATAACCTTACAATTCCACGCAAAACCCCACACCCAAACCCTATTTTATCCCACATCCTACCCTTTACAGACCCCACAACAATTTTCCCAGGGATCCTGTTAGCTTTGAAGAAAAAAGATAGCTTTTCCATCACATTTTAGCTGTTGTGGTTGGTCTCAAGCTGTGTACATAACAGATATTCTTCCTTGATTCACAAGAAAACATACCTAACAAACACGAGTAGCTGTGCACAAGAACTTTACTCCGTTGACTCATCCAGCTGTATTTCAAACATACCAGTTGGAGACGATTTGATCTCCTGTATCACTTTTTTCCTTTATGTCATCTGACATTTCATTAATTCTCCGCTTCACTGTGTCTTTAACAAGGAAATTTTTTGAATTTTACGTTCACTTGCATCTCCCAAAAAACACGCTTGACCATCTTTAAAGTACATGGCTTGATTAAGGTTTCACCAATTGTGTGGGGCTTCTTTTTTCTTCGCTATTTCGAGGGCAACCTCGTATGAGCCTCAACTACACTTGAGGTCTGTTGTTGGAAAGCACCAGTGCATCCAGTTTCGGTTTTCCCAAACTACTTTTGTGGCGCCTGAAGAAACGGGGTCTTTCTCAGCATACTGTGGATGGATGGTCAGCAAATGAGCTTCATTACTAGGCCCCATAGGGAATCGTTCCCCAGCACTTTGAAGCACAGTACACATGAGGTTCTCGATGCCAAACAGCGAGGATTGATGTCAATCCGTAGTTAATGTACTCTTCACTGTACTTCCGCTTTTTACTAACACTAGTAGCCATCGCAAATCTACGGAAAATAAAGAAGACAGAACATCAGAACAAACATTAAGTGATAAGACAAAGAATGATAATGAAGGACAGATAAATAGGACAAGTGATAAAATGACAAAACACACAAATATCCACACCATAAACACATCCATGGACCTCAAAAAAGTAAGAAAACAACAAGTCATACACAAACATACACACAGAGAGAGTAAAGATGATAAACATTCACACTCAAGCTAGCAAGCTGAAATGTACTTTCTACAGCAAGAACACGCCTCCTTTGACAAGCACTGCCCCAATTGAAATAATAAGAAGAATAGCGAGTCACATCAATATAGCACTAAAAAAAAAAGAAGCAGGAATACCTAAGTAGGGGAAAGAGCATGAAAAACAATGATACCAAAAAATAAGAAATATTTCACACACGAAAAAAAGCGACCGCATTTATAATTGTCGAACAAAAATAAGTAACACAAGTATATGGTTCAGAAAACCATTATACCCACATGTTACGTGATGATATCCCAGGCCACACTGAGATCATTCGATCGCCCCTCTCCCTCTGTCTCCCCGGGGACTCACCCTCACTCACCGCCCGTGTCTCTCCCCCCGTCTCTACGCGTTCGTTCTCCTCCCCCGTTTTCTATCACACCTATACTGCACAAACAATTACAATTTCGCCCCAAAATAAACCCCTAAAACACATTCGTAACAATATTATGTAACAAAATTTTATTGTCAACTTAATGATTAATCAATTAATTATTAAAACAAGAACATTTTTTTGTCAGGACAGTTTATGCAAGTTTTTTTTTTTTATTCAGATTCCTAAATTATTTAGAAATGTATAATTTGCAAACCGCCCACCATGGCCCCCTTAAATTTTCCCCTTGCCATGGCCCCCAGGTTGAGAACCAATGATCTAGAGGGAGCATTTTACTCTGCGCCCACGAAGGCATCTTCCGTAAGTTTGGGTTCCATGGGGAAACACGGGACCCACCCTCGCCTGGCTCCGGTCATTCTTGTCAGGCCGGTTCTTTTCAGGTTGCGGTTGGTGCCTCCACCTCTCCTTCCCGTCCAATGCAGAGAGGAGTGCCGCAGGGTTCCATCCTCAGCCTTTGCGTTCAATGCCCCCCTCAGAAACCCCCACAATTCTCCCACTTCACCTTCTTATCTATGCAGACGACATTACCATCATCAGCAGAGCCAACACACAGGCCCAGGCACAGCTATGCTTGTAGGAGGCAGCTGATACACTAACTGACTGGGTGAGGACATGGGGTCTCTCAATTAATGCTCCCAAAAGCTCCCTTATGTGCTTCACCCTCAAGCCTGTCCGCTCTCCACCCACTGTCACCCTTAGTGGCTCCCCGGTGCCTTACACCAGGTCCCACACCTTCCTCGGTATGCGGCTGGATGGTCCCCGCCTGACCTGGTCTCATCATATTGAGTACCTCCGTACCACCTGCAACAGGCGCCTCAACATCATGAAGCGGGTGGCTGGTGTCCGCTGGGGGGCCAGTCGTGATCTCCTTTTGCACTACTACCAGGCGGCCATCAGATCTAAGGTGTCTTATGGCAGCTGCATTTATGGCTCAGCAGCCCTTTCCACCCTCAGGAAACTGGACGTCCTGCAAAATGCGGCCCTGAGGATCTCCATGGGGGCAATGAGGTCCTCACCTGTCATAGCCCTACACGCAGAGAGCGGTATCCCCCCGTTGCAGGTACACAGGAGGGAGATCCTGTGTAGCCAGTACCACCACATCATGTCCCTGCCACCATCCCACCCCCTCGCCACTCTCTATGCCAACTCCGGTGTGGATCCTCACACTCCAGTCTGGCTTCCTGGAGCCCGTCAGCCTCTACTGGTCCGTGCACTGCTGGCCCACTCTGTGCTGAACCTGCCACCACCTCCTACTCAGCCCATCAGCCCACACTCCCCGGTCCCATCCTGGCTGGACATTTCCCCGTTGGCTGCCCTGACTATCCAGCTCTTCCTCCCAAAAACTTAGCTAGCGTCCCGGAGCTCCTTTATTCCGTCAACTCGACATGTCACTACACAACCACCTGAAGATCTTCACTGACGGCTCTCACTCCCCCACCATTCCGTCTATCAGCGCTGCCGTCTATGACCCTCGCTCCAACATCTGCAGAACGTGGCGGCTGCCCCCTGAAACAGACGTTCTGACGGCAGAACTCTTCGCCATTCGCCAGGCTGTGTCTTACCTGAACACGACCTACGCCCGGCCAGAGTTGTGATCTACACAGACTCTCTCTCAGTCCCTCCATCTCTCCTCTCCCCGATCGGGCACCGGCTTCCTCCACAGCAATGGTTCACTCCCTGCAACGGGCTACTCCTCTCCCTCATCTCTAGTGGGCTGGAAGACACCTTGCAGTGGGTGCCTTCCCACTGCAAATTCCGGGCAATGAGGTTGCTGGATGACGCTCTGAGGCCCTCCTCCGAGGGCCATATCAGGCCCCCTCCCGCGGCAGCTCTCCACCGCCAAGCGTCGGATATTCCTAATGTCTGCCGCTCCGCCTGGGATTAGTTCGCTCGCGACGCCCTTCGGCCACATCCATGGCGCAATACTGCACAGGACTCCTCCCCGGCCAACCCATGGATAAAGCACGGTTCCCACCTTCCGCTTGTCACGGCCGCAGACAAACAACACAAAGAGTCACATTGACGTCACAACAAAGTTCTAACCCGCACCGCCGTACCGCCTGTACCCCCCTCCCACGGCCGCCGTACAAAGTTAAATTAAAGTCATCTCTCCGCTCGGCGGTGTCCGATCCAGCAGAGTTGCCAACTAGTGCCCAGTTCCACAAATTACCACTCAAGCCGGGGATTGATGGTGACGTCTTGCTTGAGGGTGTTGTTGTAAGACGGCCGTCAAGGGGCTGATGGGAAACCGGCCCCTTAAGACAAACATTTCCCCGCGTCGTGGATGTCGTCCTCACCCACCTGAGGATCGCCACACAAACAACTCACTGCCACAGCTGCCACCGCCTGCCCAGCTCACGCCGGCAACCGCACTGTCCCCTGGGGAGGGACGTCCCGGTGGTCACATTGAGCACTTCATGCTGCAGTGTTCTCGCTGCCACTCCCACGACAACTTCTACTGTGGTCAACATTCATCGCCCGAACCGTCCACCACCCTTTGATACTTTGTGGTTAAGGTATAGTAATACTTTGTGGTTAAGGTTAGAGGTTAGGTTAGGTATACCCCTTTGTGGTTAAGGTTAGGGTATACTTTGTGGTTAAGGGTTTAGGTTAGTTAGGTTAGGGTAGGTAACCTTTGTGGTTAAGGTTAGCGTTGGTAGATTTTACATATAGTGACTTTGATGATTTTTGGAGCCATAACTCACTAATTTGCTCCCCCACCAAAAAACCCCGTATTCCCGCCAGTTCACCAGGCATTGTTGGATAGAGGGTAGGGTGCCAATAAAAATCAAAAGTTTGAATTTTTCTTCATACTTTGGTGTTAATGGTGCATCTATGCAAGAAACCCATCGTATGCAACGTTTCTGACTCACGGTTGAATTTAGGGGTGGCGGATTACAACTTTGTTATACCCTTATGCACTGGCCTATTAAGGAGGGTATGCATCATCTGATAGGCGGACAAGCCGGAATTCCCTTCCCGGCAGGGAGGCTTGCCGGTCCCCCTACGTGGTGAGTATTAGCCCACTCGGTGGGGGGGTATCATGGGGAGCCACCCACTCATGTGGACGGCTTGAGCGGGAAGGAATGCCTCGAGGTCCAGGCTGTTGATGGCGAGGGCCCTCCCCACACTTGGAGGAGGAACTGGCGCTGTTCCTCGTCTTGGAGTCTAGCCGGAGGGTTGAAGGACTGGCATGAGCGCACCCTCGCTAGGCTGTGTCGTTGACGACGTTGAAGTCCTCGATTCGGGCGCCAGCCTCGACGTACGATTCCTCTCCTGCCACTTCCGAGGTTTTGGCGGAGAGGAAGTCGGTCTTGATATCAAGAGCTTACGAACGAGGCGGAGGAATTGTTTCGTGGCGAAGGAGGTTCAGGCGGCAGTGTTCGCCGCCAGGAAACTTGTGATGATGGGAGGTTTATTCGATTGGCGGGTTCCTCGGCTCCTTCGTCGTAGAGATATGGCCTGTACAATTGCTTGTTTGTCGGAGGACGGGGAGACGGTTTGACGTCGAACAGGACAGGCCAATAGATTCTCGCCAAGTACCAGAATGGCTGCCTTTCAGACGTGGTGAAGCAGGCAGTTTCCGAATTTACTTCGTCGTGAGGTACTGAAGATGTCCTTAGCGAATCCTAAGATAGTTGGCGGGAGGCGTAGGATGGGAACCCGTCGATTCGAAAACCATCGCAGGACGTAGATCCCGGTTCGAACGATGAGAACCGCTGGGAGGGCTGACATTATTCTCGAGGTGTGACGGACTCCAGTCAGCTGCTCCCCGAAACAAGATAATCTTCAGAGCCGCTAAATGATACGCGCCATCCAACCGCGCTCGATGAGCGCTCCGGGGCTACGGATCGGGGTCTTCGGAAGAGCGACGCCGAGGAAAAGGATGCCGCTACAGCGAGTCCTATAGTCGTCACGGGGCTCGCTTTGTGAAGCAGACGTTTCAAACATTGAATGAGATCGTCCCTCTTGGAACCAGCGGGTCGCCGCAGATCTCGTTGGTTGGAGGGTTTATTGCCGAACTGGTTGATGTCAAGACCAGCTAGTCCTGAAGCGAGAGAAGATGGGATCTCAGGGACCAGAAGATGACCTCAAACACGTAGAAAAGGCCTTTTAAAGGACAAGTTCGTGGACGTGATGACGGCAAAAGCAAGTGAAAACGAGGGGATTCGCGCCGATCTTCTGTTTGCAAGAGGTGCATCACCATGATCGGCTCCCAGTGTTGGCACTGGTTGTGTTGACGCACATCGCACGACTCGTTTCCTGAGAACCCCCAGTCTTTCTAGAGACTCGAAACACATCTGTAGCGGCGGCCATCACCAAGTTCCGGAGTGCATGTTTTGGGACTCCTAGGAGCTTCTCCAACCTCTTCTCCTGTGACGAGGTGGCGATCTTTCGGCGCGAGTGCCATCGTTGAGGGAAGCATCTTCCCGCCCAATGAACGGTAAGAGGCGGTAAGAGGACCCTGAAACTCTCTTGTGAGTCCTTTGCCAAGTGGAACTGTACTTCGCGCTTGCCTTCGAATGGGGGGGACTCGGGATTCAGCACAAAGCTCTTGTGAGAATAGTGGGCCCAAGCTACTGCCGTAGCCGCCACAATTCGAAGGGGCTTGGAGGTTTACTGACCCCAGTCTGTTCAAGGGGGTCCGACGAGATCATGGGATAGGACGGACTCGTTTGCCCGTCTTGTACCTCAATTCGCTTTGGTGGAGAAGCGACCCCGGGCGCGGAAAGATAGAAGTCGATGTGTCGGCCAGCGTTGGCTAGACTTGATGGACTCCAGACGACTGAAGGACTCCAGCTCCCACCATTCTCTTCTCCTCGGTTGGCCGTTCCTGTTGACGGCTACGTGAGAGAGAAGCTTTCACGTCGGAAAACCGATTTCTTCTCGGCTTCCGTACAGACGGCCATCTACCCTCGCCTCCCCTTCTTCCCGCTGGGCAAGAAGGAATTCCTTGTCCTGGACATGGTCATCAGCAGTGAGGGCGTCGGAGTGGCCGAGTCAAAAGGTCTGGGAGACTTTCTTGGAAGGTTCTTCTGTTTTTTCGGCAGGCGTGACTCCAGATTATTTCTTGCTTTTGCTCAGGATCTTCCACTGGGAGTTTTCGAAAAGTCCAGTCTCTTCCTCCTCACGCTAGTTTATGCGATGGTGGGGATCCTAGCTCGGGTCCGACGTAGAGTGACCCCTTTTTGCGCCTTCAGCTGCACTCTGTCTGCACACCCTGTCTTATTTCTCCTTACCTTGTGTGCGTAGAAAAATCGTCGTAAAAACGTCTCCACGGCTGGGAAAGTTTCTGTCTCACTGTGATAGTAGGAAACACTATGGACCAAGAAGCCCAAATTCAGTCCATGCTTCCTCGTGGTCATGACCGTAGGGCGAAAAGAGGAAATGTTCAAGATCGGATTCCGCCACCTCTAAATATCAAACGATAGCCTGAAACTTTTGCACACGACAGTTTCTAAGTACAAGGCAGAATGCCACAAAAAAGTACGTGAAAAAATATTGACTTTGAAAAAATTACCCTATGCACTTATTGGCCCCCTTTACTATAGGAGGAAGAAAAAAAGATATGCGGGGAGGAATTCTTCCAAAGTCTTTTACCACTACTTTTCTACATTCCAAGATTTCCAGGAAAGTAGAAGGGGCTATTGAGAGTCTGGTCATTTTGTGTCTCATCTGTGTCATAGTAGGGCTATAAATAACATAGTACATAAATTTACCAAAGTGGCGTTTTCCTGCATAGTTTGTTCCATGTTGTTTGGATGAAATCAGGCAATCTCGTCTTTGTACGAAAGGTTGTTTATAGGTGTGAACTTCAGTTTAAAGGGAGTTTTCGTACCCAGGTTTTGTTAGTTGTTTCGTCACTGTGATTATGAGTTTTTTCGTACATATCTGGTTACGTCGGTTTCGTAATTGTAGTCAGTTCATCTATGAGCTGTGAGTGTACGAAAAGACTATGGTTTCCTTCCTTCCTCCTTCCTTTCCTTCCTTACTTCCCCTTCCTTCCTTCCTTCCTCCTCCTCTTCCTTCATCCTTCATTTCCTTCCTTCCGTACATTTCCGTCCCATCCATTCCATCCATCATCCATCCATCCATACCATCCCATCCTTTCTGATCCTTCCTCCTTCATTCCTTCCTTCCTTCCTTCCTTCCTTACTTCCGTACCCCTTGACCCCTTCTATTCTTTTCTATATTCTCTTGCTCAGCAAAGAAATCTCTTGCCGCGGGCAAGCACTTCTCAGGAGGAATACCAGGGTTGTTGATTTTTTTTATTTAAAAAAAAAAAAAAAAAATCCGATTTATTTGATTTAAATCGGATTTATTTGATTTATATAGATATTTTTTATTTGTATTAACCCTTTCACGCACGAAAAGTTTTAATAAGTTTTTCCGTCCACTGCAACATCCGTCTTATGCTCCCTAAGGGGTCCCGCGAAATGGCCAGACTGTGCGGGGAATTATTTTTTTATGTTATCAATTTCACCAACGTGTATTTTTTTTTCCTTGCATTATTATATATCATTGGTTTTGCAAGAGATTATTCTGCCTTATGAAAGAAAAAAATAACAAGAAATGCAAATAAATAGCGGAATTTACCGACTCCGAAAAAATATTGAGTAAAGAGAAATAAGAAATACTTACGTTCACCACTTCGTAGCTCGAAACTTCCTGAGTCAACTTTTTATGGTTTATATGCCAATAAAAGTGGATTTTTATGAGTATTCCAACGCTACCATTATAGTTTTCATATGGCCATTATGGCCAGCTCGGGACACGTTTTAAAGGGACGACAATTTGCGCGCACAGGCTGTCTGCTGAGTGGAAACTGACACACAAACCCTTATCATTTCACATCCACTCACACGAGAGTTGACAATTAGTTTATTTTATAGGTCTAGGTTGGATCTTTGACGCAATTTTTTTTAACGCATTTCTGATAAATACTTTATTTTCAGCGATTTTTTTACTGTTTTTTGACGCAATTCGCGTCAAAAGCTCAGATTGCAGACGGGCCCGTTCTGACGCGATCGCGTCACCGTGCGTGAAAGGGTTAATTTGATGTTCTACATGAAATCTAACTACTATAGGATATTGTTCAGCATATTTATAACTAAAAAGAGATAAGAATAAGTGAATTAAAAATGCATATACAGGAGAACCTCGTTTAACCGGCATTTAAAACAATGGCAGCCTCAAAACAACGGCACTATTCGACCCAGGTTTTTTTTTTTTTTTTTTTTTTTTTTTTTTTTTTTTTTTTTTTTTTTCCACTGATAAACTCTGGAACTCTCTTCCTGTTTCTATTTTTCCACTTTCCTATGACTTACATCTTTTCAAAAGAGTAACAAGACACCTCCCGAACTAAATTGGCTCACCCCACTTTTTTATTTTATTCTCTGACTGTCTTCTTTATAGGGACTGCCAACTAAGCGGCCTTTGTGTTACCCATTTTTGTTGTGCCCTTGGCCAGTTCCTTGTGATGGAAAAAAAAAAAAAAAAAAAAAAAAAAAAAAAAAAAAAAAAAGGATTTTGGGGGATTCCATAAGAGTAACTCTCAAAACAACGGCAAAATGAGTTATCCGGCATGCGCTCCCCCCCGTGGGTGCCGGATAAACGAGGTTCTCCTGTAACATGAATATAACTATTAATGCATATAACAGTACACTGAAAACTTCGTGTCCTGGTGGAACGCCGACGTGAGTTTCGACAGGGGATGCTTGCAGCCTATGTTGATCTCAAGAAGGCGTTTGACTCAGTGCATCGTGAGTCACTCTGGGATCTTCTGCGACTTCGAGGGATTCCTGCAAGGACTATTGGTTTGATAACTGGTCTGTATTCTGGGACTGAGAGTGCTGTGAAGTGTGGGGCAGGTGTATCCAGCTTCTTTCCTGTGAATACAGGAGTGAGGCAAGGGTGCGTCCTTGCCCCATCACTTTTCAACGCTTGTATGGACTGGGTATTGGACAGGGTTGTAGATCAAAGTGATTGTGGAGCATCCGTCGGCAACACCAAGATCACTGATCTTGTTTTTGCCGATGATGCAGTAAAAAAGGGTAAACTCACCACACACACCCTGACGCACAGTTGTATTAAACAGCATGAATGTCTAGAGTGTGGGAAAATGTTTACTGAAAAGCAGAAACTTACCACACACACCCTGATTCACAGTGGTGTTGAAAATTATGAATGTCTCGAGTGTGGGAATTTGCTTCTGCTGGGTACCGAGTCACGTGGGTATCTCTCGCAACGAACGCGTTGATTCTTTGGCGCGCTCGGCCACTATGTCCCAATGCCCCCGTTTCTCAAACTTGCCAGCCTCCGACTACTACCCTTCCTTTAAATCTTTCCTATTCGACTGCTGGCAATCCTCCTGGACCACTCTCTGCCAATAAACTTCGCCTGATCAAACCCTCATCTCTCCATGGTCAAATCCTTACCACTCTAATAGACGTTGGGAGACTGCTCTCGCACGCTTACGCATAGGCCATACCAACCTCACACACTCCTATCTCATGTCACGCTCCTCCCCAACCCTCTGCACACCCTGTCAAGTTCCTCTCTAAAAATGTTTACAGTGTTTTCAATACCCGAGTTTCGCGATCCGCGAGTTTCGCGCTATGCCTCCGGAAGAAAGCAAGCGCGAAACTCGGGAGGGTAGTGTACAGTACTGTATGATGTAATCCCAAAACACGTAAAATAGGTGGCAAAGTAAAGCAAAGGTCGGGTACCAGCGCGTAGGCTGAGCCGTGTTTTTGTCGTCCAAGCACTGTCTTGGATTACGAATCCCAATCCAATAACACTTGCTGAAATGTGTGTTATACTACTTTGTGATATTGTTTGCAATGTTTTGCATTGATTATTATTTTGGCCCCTACCAAGCTTGTTGTGTTTTTGAAGCAAAAACCAATCCTTTTTCAATTTTGACAAAAAACGGAATTCGTATCCAAGACGGTGCTTTGACGACATAAACACGGCTCAGCAGCTGACAGCCTACACGCTGGTTCCCGACCTTTGCTTTACTTTGCCACCTATTTTACGTGTTTTGGGATTACATCATACAGTACTGTATTTCAAGATGTCAGCTCCATCACGCAAAGGGTGTCTCCAGCAGGAAGGGAATGAAATTGAAGAGCCTGAGCCTGCAGGAAAAGGTCAAAAGGACAAAAACACGACTTTATGCGACTGAGGATATGCCGAGTGTAAGCAAAGAGATGCCGTTATAACATCAATATGTCGAGATATATTATTTTTTGCTGACTTTCTGTTTACACGTTCACACAAGAGGTTGTGAGGGCATGATGTGCCGAGTGAAAACCAAGAGATGCAGTTTAGGGGAGGCGGTAGCAGAGTGGTTAGCGTCACCGAGTGGCGTTCTCGAAGACCCGAGTTCGATCCCGAGTGAGACCCATAAATCCACTTGAAATCTTTCAGCACTGTCGAGTGGCCTAAGAACACCCACATGCCCTGTCCATTAACTCTACCTTCGACTACGAGTGCATGGGAGGACACAGGGGGGCGGCATGAGCCTTTAATTACAGGCGTCACTATAAGAATCCTGCCTGCGCCACCACGGGCGAGGGCCAACCATCACAGCACTTGAGTGAGCCTCTCGGGCCTACCATCCCATCTCTGGAGCTCACTGCCTACACGCGCTATAGGCATAGATGTAAAAACAAACAAATAACTTTATCTTTGCCTTGCCGAGTTATATCAAATTCTGAGTTATACACTGCCGAGTTATAAGGGTTTTACTGTACTTGGTTCAGTCGAGCCGACCATTATCGGGAGCATGCTGCCGTCACGCAAACAGGTGCTTAAATACTATATCCACCTCCACCTCAACCAGAAGATGACGATGAAGGAAGCGACGGCGGAAATGGTCAAACTGGTGACTACCTTCTGGGACCGCGCACGTATCCCAATGCAGAAGGCGCAGCGAGCAAGACATACGTTATGGGACTACATGAGAACTGGATAGGCCTGAAGAAGAGCAAGAAGAGGCGAACTGAGACTCAACATAAGAAAGAGGAAGACTTCCTTCAGGCCCTCGATCGCCTCTTTAACATCGCCCATGAAGATGCGATGTCAATGATTAAGATCACCGAGGACCGGGAGTTTCTACGAGTCCAGAGGAAGGGGGTGCACCGTGGCACGAATTCAACAACACTCTCTTGCACGTCGAGAGGAACAACGGCAGACGGAGGAGGAGAAGAAAGAACGATGCATGGAGTGCTCTCAGGCCGAAAAGCGTTAGCTGGACGAGACCGTTCAACTCGACTCCAGCTCTCCCACAAGTTCCAGCAGTCCCACTCGCACCCGTATTCGGCGTCGCGGTGCTGGAGAGGATGCCGACGGCTGTGTTGCAGGGCCGTCTTCTTTCGCCAGAGCCGTTCACAGACAAAGACATGCCGCCACACTTCTTTGAGCGTCGTGATGACCTCATGGCCGAGTTCAGCCGACTGCTGAAAGAACAACAGCCACGCGATGACTACAGGGAGCTGATGGAGCTGTCGCTGATCATCCTGGGCGGACAGCCGCCCAGGAGGCTTTCGCCGTCTCGACGTACGTCTTGGTTCCGCGCGACATCCCCAACTGCGGGCTCGGCACGAGACCTCCAACTGCTCAAGATGTTGGTGTCCTACCCCGACAAGGCAGTGGCCACGGCGACGGCAACGGTCTTCGGGTGCCATCTCTGGTACTTGAGCGAGAGGCTGGCTGCTCTTGCATTCTTCGACGATCACCTGGCCGTTGAGACGAAGCGGGAGATGGTCAGGGCTCTGCAGGAGGAAGAGGGCTCCGACGACCCTCCTTGACGAGTGACGCTTGAGCTTACATCCACTGCTCTGGCAAAGAAAACTGTTGCAAGTTTCGTGACGTCTGCCACGCCGTCCTTCTTCGAGATCCTTGGGTTGGTTGCGGGTTTTCTGGCAGTCGACCCAACGGTGTGGCCCGACAATCTGGGATACACCGCCGCCGCTCCTGCGTCAAGGAACTGCGCACTGTGAACGACTTCGCTGAGCGTTCAAGGTAACACCACTTACTGATAGACAAAATCACACATCAAAATTAATTCCCCACCTGTCTCCTTCAAGTTCCTTCAATGCCTGGTTGTATCGTTTAACATTGCTTGTAATAATCTCCCTGTCCTTGGCCTGGTGAATGAACATGACATGGTGACCATGAACTGATCTGTTTAGGGGGCGGCGATTTAAAAATGGCCGAATACTCGTCAAAAGCTGCTCATCTGCGACTGCTATAACATATCAAGTTACTATTGAAGGACATAAAGGAACTCAATAACATCACTTATAATCTGCCCCACCAGATGGTGCCCCTAGCAACCCAGGCTCACGGACTATAGGCATTCTTTTATCATGTTTTTAAATTTTTTATTCAATCAATCATTGGGGGCATACGCCGGGGGGCGCGTCGCCTCGCCCACCCTACGACGCCACTCCCGGGGGTCACCACGCGCGAGTCCCCATGCAGGCTCCTTTCCCATACCAAGCAGGTCTCGACAAGAAACATCAACTAGCCCCAGCCAGGAGCCTTGTGGGCGCCCCCTTGGCCTCCTCCACGCCGGATTGTCTCTTACAGATACAACCCGATGGGAAGGATCGGTTTCAGGGTAGCGTGCCACATGGCCATATAGCCCAAGTTGGCGCTGACGGACTATGCAGGTAATAAGCCTCATACATTTCATGATTGTCACACGGCGTATTTTCTTGTGTATTTAAAAATGTATTTGATGCCTATTTTAGCACATTACTATGGCGCCAATACCATATATTGGTAGAGTGTCAATCTACTTGTACCCCCGGGAACTGCCGTGACCGACACTTAAAGTAATCGTCCAGACACTTTTTTTTTTTTTTTTTGCATAAATAAGTTGAATGTTTATTACAAACACCTAATCCACAAAAAATAATTCATTTCCAGGTCTTATTTCCGTAAAAATACGACTTGTAAAAAGCGCGGGGAAAAACTTTCTTGTTCCAATCGGCCTGCGAATATTATTGATGACGTCAGAGTTGTTTCACAGAGAGAGAGAGAGAGAGAGAGAGAGAGAGAGAGAGAGATGCTGGAGTCCTTTAAGAATCTGCTATTATTCACCCTCCTTCATCCCCTTCCCCCACCCACATCCCCTTCCCCCACCCACATCCCCCAACACCCACCCCCGTTCCCACCCACATCCCCACCACCAACAGCCACCCCTGTTTCCCACCTTCACCCCATTGCGATGGCCCTCCATTCCAATCTGTCAGACTCACCAACATTTTCTACACATTTATCGTGGCTGTATTGGTCGTATACGTGTGCAAACTTCTCTGGAAAGGCACAGCTGTCTTGCTGCACCCGTAAAGGATGCATGTAGGATTAATTATATATGCCATAGCGCAAAATAAATCTATCAGAAATGCCCCAAATTCTTCAACATCTATTTATTTATAATTTTACGTGTATTTGTATTACCGCGGGTGGGTGAGGCCGCCTGAAGTGACGTCACCGAGCCGTGGTGCGTCGTCTGCTTGTCGTCAGGAGTGTTTTGGAAGCTCGGGGAATTTACAGATTTTGTATTACCGCGGGTGGGTGAGGCCGCCTGAAGTGACGTCACCAAGCCGTGGTGCGTCGTCTGCTTGTCGTCAGGAGTGTTTTGGAAGCTCGGGGAATTTACAGATTTTGTATTACCGCGGGTGGGTGAGGCCGCCTGAAGTGACGTCACCAAGCGGTGGTGCGTCGTCTGCTTGTCGTCAGGAGTGTTTTGGAAGCTCGGGGAATTTACAGATTTTGTATTACCGCGGGTGGGTGAGGCCGCCTGAAGTGACGTCACCGAGCCGTGGTGCGTCGTCTGCTTGTCGTCGGGAGTGTTTTGGAAGCTCGGGGAATTTACAGATTTTGTATTACCGCGGGTGGGTGAGGCCGCCTGAAGTGACGTCACCGAGCCGTGGTGCGTCGTCTGCTTGTCGTCGGGAGTGTTTTGGAAGCTCGGGGAATTTACAGATTTTGATTGCGGATAAATTAAAAACGGTCGACGGGATGCAAAAAGTTACAAGATATTGTTGATATACTCTATAATGGCTGCGTTTTGACTGCATTAAAGCAGGAATGATGAAATGGTCTGGACGATTCCTTTAAAACTTATATACATAGTGTTGAAATGACATAGTTGACATAGTGCATGCAGACACGCCTTCCCTGTCCGGAGGCCCCAACCCTTTAGGAGGTTAGGTTAAGGTTCGGTTAGGTTAATTATCTCACCGGGGGGTCGTTAGGAGGTTAGATTTGGTTCGGTCAGGATGATAATCTTCCCGGCAGGGCGGAGCAGAGCGGACCACTCGGCGGCTGGCGAATATGGGCGGGGCGGGGCACACTTATTTTTGTACGATTCTGTCGCTTCCCTGGTTTCTGAGACACTGACTATTATTTCCTGGCCAAGTTTTAGTGTTTTTTCTGATGGAGATACATTGTTATCAATGGCAGCGGTGACCCTAGGATTGGGTGAGGGGAATCATTTTTTTTTTAATAGGTTTCCGGAATATAAAAATATTTCCATCTGCAATAACACTAATTTTAGGAAAAGAAAAACTAACCAGTGTCTCAGAAGATGACCGCGCAGTCCTCGTCCATTTTAACCCCCCACGCGCCTCCGTGGTGTAGTGGTTAGCAAGCCGAGCTAGGAATCCGTGAGTCCTGGTTTGAATCCCGGCCAGGGCAGTCGCCGTGCAGCCCACCCAGCTGTTCATCCATCCTTTCAGGGATGGTGGATAAATGGGCACCTGGGGAAACCTGGGGAAGGTAACTGTGGGGACCCGGATGTCACACTAGCCCTGTGTCCCGGGGTTGCGGGTTGTCACCCACCACAGGCTCAAAGGCCAATGCCACGGAGATGAGCACCGAGGCCACGCGCAGCATAGCGTATGCCCCATCTTTATGGCGTGGGGGAGTGGGACCTCTAATTTAGCCTCCTTATGTTGCTTCTCCCGGCAGGCGTGAGGAGCAAAACAGATCCACCGACAACCGCCGGGCCTCTCCCTTCACCAAGAAGACTCAGGCTGTGTCTCCACCTTGTAGCACTGGTGGCGCTGTAGGCCTGCCGGGTGTCTGCCTGTGCCGCCGCTGCTGCTGCTGTTAAAGGTGAGGTGGTGTTTGGTGTTGCAAGTGTAGGATGGACTAAGTAAAGGCCAGGATGTAGGAGGCAGTGGTGGGGGTTTATAGAACTCTCGTCCCCGTCGCCGAGAGTTCCAACTTCTCACGTCAACGAGTGTTCCTATTTTCCAGGACAGTTCCAGCTCTTCATCTTGATATTACAGTACCCAATACGTATATATATCTAATCAGCTCTTACCTCTGTTTCTGCATACCTAGCCTGACATAACTTAACCTAACAGTAACCTAACCCAACCATTACTGGCTGAACTTACTTATTTTATAAACTTAAGGGCAAGATTGGCGGTATAGGAAAAAATATTAATTTCTGCCAAAAACAAGAGCTATTTTAGTTCTAAACACATCAAAGCTAAATAGAAAATAATAATGTGTAAAAAAAATGTGGTGTTCAATAATGAAGTAAGGTTTGTTTAGCAGGGCCTGGCTTACTCCAGGGGTTCCAGGTGGTGGGTTAGCAGGGCCTGGCTTACTCCAGGGGTTCCAGGTGGTGGGTTAGCAGGGCCTGGCTTACTCCAGGGGTTCCAGGTGATGGGTTAGCAGGGCCTGGCTTACTCCAGGGGTTCCAGGTGATGGGTTAGCAGGGCCTGGCTTACTCCAGGGGTTCCAGGTGGTGGTTTAGCAGGGCGTGGCTTACTCCAGGGGTTCCAGGTGGTGGTTTAGCAGGGCCTGGCTTACTCCAGGGGTTCCAGGTGGTGGTTTAGCAGGGCCTGGCTTACTCCAGGGGTTCCAGGTGGTGGGTTAGCAGGGCCTGGCTTACTCCAGGGGTTCCAGGTGGTGGGTTAGCAGGGCCTGGCTTACTCCAGGGGTTCCAGGTGGTGGGTTAGCAGGGCCTGGCTTACTCCAGGGGTTCCAGGTGGTGGGTTAGCAGGGCCTGGCTTACTCCAGGGGTTCCAGGTGGTGGGTTAGCAGGGCCTGGCTTACTCCAGGGGTTCCAGGTGGTGGGTTAACAGGGCCTGGCTTACTCCAGGGGTTCCAGGTGGTGGGTTAGCAGGGCCTGGCTTACTCCAGGGGTTCCAGGTGGTGGGTTAGCAGGGCCTGGCTTACTCCAGGGGTTCCAGGTGGTGGGTTAGCAGGGCCTGGCTTACTCCAGGGGTTCCAGGTGGTGGGTTAGCAGGGCCTGGCTTACTCCAGGGTTCCAGGTGGTGGGTTAGCAGGGCCTGGCTTACTCCAGGGGTTCCAGGTGGTGGGTTAGCAGGGCCTGGCTTACTCCAGGGGTTCCAGGTGGTGGGTTAACAGGGCCTGGCTTACTCCAGGGGTTCCAGGTGGTGGGTTAGCAGGGCCTGGCTTACTCCAGGGGTTCCAGGTGGTGGGTTAACAGGGCCTGGCTTACTCCAGGGGTTCCAGGTGGTGGGTTAGCAGGGCCTGGCTTACTCCAGGGGTTCCAGGTGGTGGGTTAGCAGGGCCTGGCTTACTCCAGGGGTTCCAGGTGGTGGGTTAGCAGGGCCTGGCTTACTCCAGGGGTTCCAGGTGGTGGGTTGGAAGTGTGGTTGCGGCCAGAGTCACGATGCGGGGTGGTGAGGCGTTACATAACACTGCCTCCATGTCTTATGTTCACCTCAGCTGCCGGGCTTTGGTTTTGACGTAACAGGCTGGTTTTTTGTGTTATGCACCGGTCTCCAGTGTGTGTGTGTGTTTGTGTGTGGTAAGTGCAGTCTTTGGTGAAGGGTGATGTGAGCAGAGCGCCAGTCATGAGTAATAATGATGTGATAGAAGGTCAACACAACAGCAAGAGGGTGGTGGTAATTACATGGTGGTGTTGGGACAAAGGCCTCAGTGCCACTCATCACCATGGCAAGACTCAAGGGTTTTGTTTTGATGTTTGTTTTCTTTTAAGTAACAGTTATTGTTGGTGTCTGTCACTACAGTTTCAGCTGCTGCATCCCTCTCCTAACATTTAGTGATGAGTTTTGACAAAGTCAGTGCCACATTATTTGATAAAGTCATCATTACCCATCATGAAAACTATTGCCTGCCTTGGAAGTACAGTCTGTTCTTTATTCACCTGGGCTCAGGTTATGTGGAAGCACCCGTATAAAAAATGTCACATTATTTGAATGGGATATTTGGATGAGTAATGATGTAATAATGGTTAATGGTGAGGTTGTGTTGTAGGAGTGTGTCAGCACCACACAGTAACAAAGATTTCATCTTTACTAAACAATTGAACCCCCTAACCGACAGGCCTGAGTGTGTGAGTGAGGCAGGAAGCGGGGTGTGGGCCCTGCAGGCAGGGGTCCAGTGTGAAGGCAGCGCGTGGCTCTCTGTGTCCTGACTGTCACCACTGTTGCAAGTGCTGAGGTAACAGTCCCAGCTGGGTGTTCTGCTCGACACTTAAGGCATCTCACGCCGGCATCCCTAAAGCTTCCTGCAGGACCGGCCACCATGTGTGCTGCCGCGAGTATTGCTGCGGTGGAGGCTGTGGCAGGAGGCAGCAGCACCACCAGTGGCCGGGAGCAGCAGCAGCAGTCTGCCTCAGGTGTGGGGAGGCACAGGAGTGATGGCAAGAATCACCTGGAGGCAGGCAGCTCAGGCCAAGAAAGAGAGAGGCAGTTTTGTTGCTCACAATGTAGTAAATCATTCAGATGCAAGAGTAAGCTTGGGAGACATTTCCTGACACACAGTGGCTTCAAGGATTATGAATGTCGTGAGTGTGGCAAAAAATTTACTCTAAAGGCTAATCTCACCACACACACCCTGATACACAGTGGTGTTAAAAATCATGAATGTGTAGAGTGTGGGAAAAGATTTACTCTAAAGGTTTAATCTCACCCAACACCTCCTGACACACAGTGGCGATAAGAAATATCAATGTCTGGAGTGTGGGAAAAGATTTACTCAGCAGTCTGGCCTCACCACACACGCCTTGAGACACACTGGTTTGAAGGAGTTCAAATGTGATGTTTGTGGCAAGTGTTTCAAGACAAAGAGGGATATTGCCCAACACATGAAGATCCACATGAAGCACATGTTCAACCTGAGTACACACAGTGGTGTTTAAAAATCATCAATGTCTGGAGTGTGGGAAAAGATTTGCTCGGAAGTCTGCCCTCACCCGACACACCCTGACACACAGTGGTGTTAAAAATCATGAATGTCTGGAGTGTGGGAAAAAATTTAGTGATACGTCTAACTTCACCCGACACTCCCTGACACACAGTGGTGTTAAGAAATATCAATGTCTGGAGTGTGGGAAAAGATTTTATGTTAAGTCTCACCTCACCTCACACACCCTGACACACAGTGGTGTTAAAAATCATGCATGTGTAGAGTGTGGGAAAATTTTTACTCTGAAGTCTTACCTCACCAAACACTCCCTGACACACAGTGGTGTTAAGAAATATCAATGTCTGGAGTGTGGGAAAAGATTTAATGTTAAGTCTCACTTCACCTCACACACCCTGACACACAGTGGTGTTAAAAATCATGCATGTGTAGAGTGTGGGAAAAAATTTAGTGTTAAGTCTGACCTCACCAAACACTCTCTGACACACAGTGGTGTTAAAAAGCATGGATGTCTGGAGTGTGGGAAAAGATTTACTCAGCAGTCTGGCCTCACCACACACGCCTTGAGACACACTGGTTTGAGGGAGTTCAAATGTGATGTTTGTGGCAAGTGTTTCAAGACAAAGAGGGATATTGCCCAACACATGAAGATTCACTTTTAAGGTGGTGTGTTGTGTGGACAAGTGTGGTTGTAGGCGTGTGGCAATGGGTGGTGGTGGTAGACAGGTTGTTACATGTGTGGTTGTAGGCGTGTGGCAATGGGTGGTGGTGGTAGACTGGTTGTTACATGTGTGGTTGTAGGCGTGTGGCAATGGGTGGTGGTGGTAGACAGGTTGTTACATGTGTGGTTGCAGCCGTGTCCTCTGATAGGTGTTGGGTAGAGTGTTCGTATATCAGTGTTGTATTGTATGTTCCCTTCCTTAGCAGTTTAAGAAGAGTGTGATGGTGGTGGCATGCATGGTGGTGGTGTTGAGGTATTGTCAGCTGGCCAATCTGCTCTCACCATAGTAGTTATAATGATAGGTAAATATTAATGACAGTAGTTATAATGATAGGTAAATATTAATGACAGTACTTATAATGATAAGTAAATATTAATGACAGTAGTTATAATGACAGTAGTTATAATGATAGGTAAATATTAATGACAGTACTTTTAATGATAGGTAAATATTAATGACAGTAGTTATAATGATAGGTAAATATTAATGACAGTAGTTATAATGATAGGTAAATATTAATGACAGTAGTTATAATGATAGGTAAATATTAATGACAGTAGTTATAATGATAGGTAAATATTAATGACAGTAGTTATAATGATAGGTAAATATTAATGATAGTAGTTATAATGATAGGTAAATATTAATGACAGTAGTTATAATGATAGGTAAATATTAATGACAGTAGTTATAATGATAGGTAAATATTAATGACAGTAGTTATAATGATAGGTAAATATTAATGACAGTAGTTATAATGATAGGTAAATATTAATGATAGTACTTATAATGATAGGTAAATATTAATGACTAGTTATAATGATAGGTAAATATTAATGACAGTAGTTATAATGATAGGTAAATATTAATGATAGTAGTTATAATGATAGGTAAATATTAATGATAGTAGTTATAATGATAGGTAAATATTAATGACAGTAGTTATAATGATAGGTAAATATTAATGACAGTTGTTATAATGATAGGTAAATATTAATGATAGTAGTTATAATGATAGGTAAATATTAATGACAGTAGTTATAATGATAGGTAAATATTAATGACAGTAGTTATAATGATAGGTAAATATTAATGACAGTAGTTATAATGATAGGTAAATATTAATGACAGTACTTATAATGATAGGTAAATATTAATGATAGTAGTTATAATGATAGGTAAATATTAATGATAGTAGTTATAATGATAGGTAAATATTAATGACAGTACTTATAATGATAGGTAAATATTAATGACAGTAGTTATAATGATAGGTAAATATTAATGATAGTAGTTATAATGATAGGTAAATATTAATGATAGTAGTTATAATGATAGGTAAATATTAATGACAGTAGTTATAATGATAGGTAAATATTAATGATAGTAGTTATAATGATAGGTAAATATTAATGACAGTAGTTATAATGATAGGTAAATATTAATGATAGTAGTTATAATGATAGGTAAATATTAATGACAGTAGTTATAATGATAGGTAAATATTAATGACAGTAGTTATAATGATAGGTAAATATTAATGACAGTAGTTATAATGATAGGTAAATATTAATGACAGTAGTTATAATGATAGGTAAATATTAATGATAGTAGTTATAATGATAGGTAAATATTAATGATAGTAGTTATAATGATAGGTAAATATTAATGACAGTACTTATAATGATAGGTAAATATTAATGACAGTACTTATAATGATAGGTAAATATTAATGATAGTAGTTATAATGATAGGTAAATATTAATGATAGTAGTTATAATGATAGGTAAATATTAATGACAGTAGTTATAATGATAGGTAAATATTAATGACAGTACTTATAATGATAGGTAAATATTAATGATAGTAGTTATAATGATAGGTAAATATTAATGACAGTAGTTATAATGATAGGTAAATATTAATGACAGTACTTATAATGGTAACATATAAAATATATAACAAATGGAAATATTCTCTTCAAATGGCGTGAAATTGACACTACATACAAAGGACTGGCCAAGGAACTGGTAATGGTGGTTGGTGTTAACATGGGTGTTAATACCAGGCCTTGTATACAGGTGTGCCTTGTTTAGGTTTGTTTATAGTTCATTCCTAGTGTTGTTTACCGTGCACACCACCACAATAGCCCTTGCACCATTACTGCCCATTATTTGACCACTAAAACCATTAGTATTATTTTACACTAGGACCGAAATTCCCTACACAATTGGGCGTGTGTTTTTTGTTTACCTTATTGGATTCTAGCAAACATTCTCTCTATGAACTTCCATCGCAAATAATAACTTTTTGAGATAATGACATGTTGTTTATAGGGAGGCGAGAGACGAGTGTTTACGTCCGCCACACTCTTCTTCCTCTTGTGACCTGCATCGCCTCTGTTCTTCCCTTGACGCGGACACTTTTTAATGAGGATTTGGCTTTAGTTAGGAAATTAAAGCGTGGGAATAGGTTAGATTAGTGAGTCAAAAGGTGGGGTTAGGTTAGTTTAATTTTCAAATCTCATATACACTCCTTCCTATTAAAAACGTCTTATATCTCCGAAAGTAGTGATTTGTGATGGAAGTTCATAGAGAGAATGTTTCTTAGAATCTATTAAGGTGAACAGAAACCACACTCCCAATTGTGTAGGGAATATCGGTCCTAGTGTAAAAAATTACCAAACCATTCAAGAGGTGTTTTAGTGGTGGGGCAGCGGGTGGTGCTGGTGGTACACAGGCCCAGGGTGCAGGAGGTGGTGGGCCGTCACAAGGGTCTGCAGCGTGGCGTGTGCTGTGCTACATAAATAAAACAAGCGATGAACTAAAGTCTGGGGATTTTTTCCAGGCCGGTTAACCTTCACGCCCAGATCTTTCCTTGCTGTACAGACCAGAGCTGGGCACTAAATACATTGAATGTATTTAAATACTAAATACTAAATACATGGGAGAAATGTATTTAAATACTAAATACTAAATACATTTTACGAATGCATTTAAATACTACACAGCGCGCCAAAGCATTGTTCGCGACATCATAACACAGCGCTTCCATACGGGAATTCAGAAAATGTACTCTATGGCAGCCTACTGACTTCCGAGAGAGATATGGCAGCTTGTTTAAAGCACGGGCAGTCCATCAAGACCGTTGAGGAATGTTCAGATGCCACTTGTCAATTATAGACGAAGCATTTTAAAAAGTATCGCCTTCCTTCCCGCGAGTAATTTGAACAGAGGCGCATTGGTATGACTATCATTATTTTCATAATGAGTGGCAAGAAAGACCTAACAAAAGAGCAAATTAAAGTTATTGTATCTCTACACAAGGCAGAGAGGCCACATGAAGAAATATCAAGGATTGTGGATGTTACGAGGAGATGTGTGCATAAGTGGGTGGAAAGTTTGACGGCTGTTGAGAGGCGGGTCACTGAAACGCTCTGCACCATTTTATCAAGTTATCAACTATCATTCATATTGTAAGACACTACTGAGTTACACTGGTGTAGAAGTGTTGCCAGGTTGACCTCTACGCCTATAAATACTTTGTGGAGTTATTAATCTCCTTGACTTGGCATCCAAGACTAACCCGGGTACAGCTGGCGTCGCAATGTTGCGAGTACTATATTGTTCATTATTATTCGGATTAATTGCCAAGTGATGTTAACCTTCTTGTACTAGTTTAACCTTTGGATGATGGTTTATGTCACAATGCAGTAGTAGTGAGGGTTAATGACTTATATGATATAGTTAAGTTACTGCTATCTTAAGTTTTCTATCCAGCTTTTGTGGGGGTCCTGTGACATGTTATTTGTGTATTTGAGGTTGCATTGTGATCTTATTATTAACTGTTGAGGTACACAGTGATTTGACAGTGGCTATGTGGTTATTATATCATGGTAGTAATGGGGCCCGGTCCTACAGGTTGGATTCCAACCTGTTCCATGGATTCCGTAGCAGGATTCCAGTAGCGGCGCCAAGGGGGCTTGAGCCCCCATAATGAGCAGCCCCCCCTCAGCCCCCCCAATATATGCTGCTATCAGATGCTTTTCCCGGCATCGCCCAAAGGGTTTGGTTCCCGCGGGGGCCCCCCCAAAACGCCGGGCCCCGGAAAGGAAACCTCCAAACGTTTTCCGAGGTTGGTTTCCCTTCCCCGAAAAGGGCAGGGGGGGGGGCACGGCGCCCAAAACCCCTTTTTCCCCAACCTTTCCCCTTAATTTCCGTTCAACCCTTTTTTGTTCTTTCATTCTCGCAATAAGGGCCCGTTTGGGAGGGGAAGCGGGAATGGTCCAGGCCTGAAGGGAAGGGGCCCAAAAAACCCTATTTGAAAGTGAATTTTGGAGTTTAAACTATCGTTTTTTGGGAAAAAAGAAAAACCCTTTCCCCCAAATGGTTTGTGACCTCCACCCCCTTTCCGGATTTTTGGGGGCGGGTTTTTCATTTTTTAAATTTTTTCCCCCAACTTTGGGGGGATACCCGGGGGGCCGCTCCCCGGTCGGAACCCACCCTTGCAGACTTTAAAGGGGGTCACCACCGGAAGACCCCATAAAATTTTCCCCCACCGGGTCCCCTTCAATTCCCCAAAGGCCGGGTTTTTCGCCCCCCCTTTTGGGAAATAACCCCCTTGCCCTTTTTGGCCTTAAGAAAAATAAAACATGGGAAGAATGGTTTTTTAGGGGGTGGGGGCCCATTAAAAAAATTGGCCGGGAAAACTTCAAAACCCGCTCTTTTCCTGGCCCCTGCTTTTTTTTTTAAAAAATTTTTTAACCTTTTTTGGGGGACATTAAAGGAAACCAATAAAATTAAATTTAAAATTGCCCCCCCCGGGAAGGGTCCCCGGAACCCACAAAAGGAATTAGGGCACTTTTTTTTTTTTTTTTTTTAATAAATAATTGGGGAAAACGGGGGCCCTTACCCGCCCCCCTTTTACGGGGGGCCATCAAACGGGGGTTTTAAGGGGAAAACCCCTTTAAAAAAGGTTTAAAAAAAAAGGGGGGCCGGAAAAAGAAACATTCCAACAAACCCCACCCAGGAGCCTTTTTGGGCGCCCCAAATTCCTTCCTAAAACCCGCCCATTCTCTTTAACAATCAAACCCCCGGGGCGAAACTTTTCCCCAGGGTTGGGCCAAGGAAATTTTTTCCCCGGGCGGACAATCGGTTTTTCAGGAAAAAACCCCCTAAATAAATTTTTTGTAAGGTGTTTTTTCTTTTTTTTAAAAAAAAAAAAAATGTTGGGAGCCTTTTTTAGGCACTTTTTAACAAAAATTGGCCCTCCCAATATATTTTGGCGTTAGTAAGTGTTCATCTACTTTTCCCCCCCAAAAAAAATTTTGCCGTGGAAAATTAAAGGTTAATGTGGGGCCTTTTTTTTTTTTTCCTAAAAATTGGGGAATGTTTATTAAAAAACCCACCTTCCCCCCCAAAAAAAAATTTTCCGGGTTTTTTCCCTTTAAAAAATCGGCGGGGAAAAAGGCGCGGGGAAAAACTTTTTTCTTGTTTTCCAAATCGGGCCGGGGGGAAAAAATTAATTTGATGACTCAATTTGGTTTCACAGGGAGGGGGGAAAAAAAGAGAGGCAGAGAGAAGAGGAAAAGGGGAGAATTGCTGGAGTTCCTTTAAGGGAAATCTGCAAAATTTTTTCCAACCTCCTTCAATTTCCCCTTCCCCCCCCAAAATTTCCCCTTCACCCCCACCCCAACACCCCCAAACCCAAAACCCCCGGTTAAACCCAAAAAAACATCCCACCACCAAAACCCAATGTTTAAAAAAAAAAATTAAAAATTTGGCGTTTGGGCCCCCATTCCAATCGTCAGCCAAAACATTTTTACAAAATTTATCGTGGCTGTTTTGGGTTTCGATACTTGGGCAAACTTTTTGGGAAAAAGGCCCCAGCTTCTTGCGCACCCGTAAAGGTGCATGTAGGTTTTAATTTATTATGCCATAGCGCAAAATAAACTATCAGAAATGCCCCAAAATTTTTTCAACATCTTTTTTTTAAAATTTTACGTGTATTTGTATTCCCGGGGTGGGTGAGGCCGCTGAAGGGGACGTACCAAAACCCCGTGGTGCGTCGTTGTTTGTCGCAGGAGTTTTTTGGGAAGCTGGGGGAATTTTACAGATTTTGTTTTACCGGGGTGGGTGGGGGCCGACTAAATTGACGTCCCCAAAGCCGGGGTTTGCTTCGTCTGCTTGTCGTCGGGATTTTTTTTTGGAACCCGGGGAAATTTTACAGTTTTTGGGTTTTTACCGGGGTGGGTGAGGCCGCCTAAAAGTGACGTCCCCAAAGCGGTGGTGCGTCGCCCCCTGCTTGCTTTCGGGGAGTTTTTGGGAAAGTGGGGGAAAATTTACAGATTTTGTATTACCGCGGGGGGGTTTTGGGGCCCCCCTAAATTTGACTTTAAACCGAGCCGGGGTTTCGTCGTCTGTTGTCGTGGGGAAGTTTTTTGGGAAAGCTGGGGGAATTTTTACAGATTTTGTTTTAAACCGCGGGTGGGTGAGGCCGCCTGAAGTAAAGTCCCGACCCGGGTGGGGGCGTGTCTGCTTGTCGGGGGGGGAAAGTTTTTTTGGAAGCTGGGGGAAAGTTAAGTTTTTGATTGCGGAAAAATTAAAAACGGTCGGGGGATCCCAAAAATTTCCAAGATTTTTTTGATATACTCGAAATGGTTTGCTTTTTTGCCCCGGGCTTTAAACCCGGGAAATGATAAAAGGGTTTGGGGACGTTTCCCTTTTAAAAAATTTTTATCCCATATGTTAAAATGACATATTTGGGGGACATGTGCTGCGGGAAAACGCCTTCCCT
The DNA here is from genome assembly GCA_016584305.1 of Chionoecetes opilio. Classification (NCBI taxonomy): domain Eukaryota; kingdom Metazoa; phylum Arthropoda; class Malacostraca; order Decapoda; family Majidae; genus Chionoecetes; species Chionoecetes opilio. The sequence goes on from JACEEZ010025093.1 coordinate 52,808, forward strand.
GTCCGGGGGCCCCCAAACCCCTTTTAAAGGTTTTTGGGTTTAAGGGGTTCGGTTGGGGGTTAATTACCCAAACGGGGGTCTTTTTGGAGGTTTTAGTTGGTTCGGTCGGATGATAATCTTCCCGGCAGGGGGGAAACAAAAGGGGAAACCAAACTCGGGGGCTGGCAAATAGGGGCGGGGGGGGCCACCTTATTTTTTTACGATTCGTTTTCCCCTTTTTTTTCTGAGACACTGACTATTTTTTCCTGGCCAATTTTTTAGTTTTTTTTCTGAGGGAGATACTTTTATAAATGGAAAGGGACCCTAGGATTGGGTGAGGGGAATCTTTTTTTTTTTAATAGGTTTCCGGAATAAAAAAAATTTTTCCCAATCTGCAATAAAACAAATTTTTTTAAAAAAAAAAAAATTTAACCAGTGCCCCTAAGAAATGCCCCCCCCCAAGTCCCTCGTCCTTTTTTAACCCCCACGGCCTCCGGGGGTTTAGTGGTTAGAAACCCGAGCTGGAAATCCCGAGTCCGGGTTTTGGAATTCCCGGTCGGGCAGTCGGGGCGTGCACCCCAAACCCAGTTTTGGGTTAAAATCCCTTCCTTTCTGGGATGGTGGATAAAGGGGGCACCGGGGGAAACCTGGGGGAAGGTAACTGTGGGGCCCCGGGGATTTCCAACTACCCCTGTGCCCCGGGGTTGGGGGGTTGTAAACCCACCACAGGTTTAAAAGGGCCCAAAATGCCACGGAGATAAACCCCGGGGGGGCCAACGCGGCCATAGCATGCCCCCTTTTTAGGGCGTGGGGGAGGGGGGACCTCAAAATTTTTAGCCTCCTTATGTTGTTTTTCCCCGGCAGGCGGTGAGGAGAAAAAAACGGATCCACCGACAACCGCCGGGCCTCCCCCTTCACCAAAAAGGACTCAGGCTGGGGTTCTCCCCCTTGAGCACTGGGGGCGTGTAGGCCTCCCGGGGGGTTCTCCCCTGTGCCGCCGCTGCTGCTGCTGCGGGTTAAAGGGTGAGGTGGTTTTTGGTTTTTCCAAGTGTGGGTGGATTTAAGTAAAGGCCAGGATGTAGGGAGGCAGTGGGGGGTTTTTGAACTCTGCCCCCGTCGCCGAGAGTTCCAACTTCTCACGTCCAACGAGGGTTCCATTTTCCAGGCCCATTTTTCAGCTCTTCATCTTGTTTAAAACATTACCCAATAGTATAATATTAATCACTTTACCTCTTTTTTGCATACCTAGCCTGACATAATTTAACTAACGAAAACTATCCCAACCTTTATGGTAACTTACTGTTTTTATAAACTTGGGGGGGAAGAGGGGGCCGGATAAGAAAAAAAATATTAATTTCTCCCCAAAAACAAAAAGCTTTTTTTTAGTTCTAAACACATCAAAGCAAAAGAAAAAAATTTAAGGTGAAAAAAAAAATGGGGTGTTAAATAATGAATTTAAGGTTTTGGGTTTAGCGGGGCCCGGGCTTCCCCCGGGGGTTTCCCCAAGTGGGGGGTTTAGCAGGGCCCTGGTTTTACCCCAGGGGTTCCAGGTGGGGGTTACCCAGGGCCTGGTTTTCCCCAGGGGTTCCAGGTGGGGGTTTAGCAGGGCCCCTGGTTTTACTCCGGGGTTTCCAAATTTTGATGGGTTAGCGGGGCCGGCTTACTCCGGGGGTTTTCCGGTGGTTTTTTTAGCGGGGGCGTGGTTTACCCCCAGGGGTTCCAGGTGGGGGGTTTAGAAAGGGCCGGGGCTTACTCAGGGGTTCCAGGGGGTTTGGTTTAGCAGGGCCTGGCTTACTCCGGGGGTTCCCAAAGGGGGTGGGTTAGCAGGGTGGCTTACTCGGGGGGTTCCAGGGGGGGGGTTAGCGGGGCCCTGGTTACCCGGGGGTTTCCCGGTGGGGGGTTTAGCGGGGCCCGGGGTTAACCCCCAGGGGTTCCGGGTGGGGGGTTAGCGGGGCCCTGGCTTACTCCGGGGGTTTCCAGGTGGTGGGTTAGCAGGGCCTGGCTTACCCCGGGGGTTTCCGGGTGGTGGGTTAACGGGCCTGGCTTACTCCCGGGGGTTCCAGGTGGGGGGTTTTAGCAGGGCCGGGCTTACCCCCGGGGGTTTCCTTCCAGGTGGGGGGGTTTAGCGGGGCCCCTGGCTTACTCCGGGGGGTTCCGGTGGGGGGGTTGCAGGGCCTGGTTTAAATCCGGGGTTCCAGGTGGGGGGGTTGGGGCAGGGCCTGGTTTAAACTCCGGGGGTTCCCAGGTGGGGGGTTTTAGCGGGGCCCGGGTTTTCTCCAGGGGTTCCAGGTGGGGGGTTAGCGGGGCCCTGGCTTACTCCGGGGGTTTCCCAGGTGGGGGTTTTAACAGGGCCTGGCTTATTCCGGGGGTTTCCAGTTGGTGGGTTGCGGGGCCTGGCTTACCCCGGGGTTTTCCGGGTGGGTGGGTTAACGGGGCCGCCTTCCTCCAAAGGGGTTTCCCCGGGTTTGGTGGGGTTGGGCGGGGCCTGGCTTACTCCAGGGGTTCGGTGGTGGGTTAGCAGGGCCTGGTTTAAACTCCAGGGGTTCCAGGGGGGTGGGTTAAAAAGGGCCTGGCTTACTCCGGGGGGTTTCCAGGTGGGGGGTTTTGGAAATTTGTGGTTTTTGGGGCCCAAGTCACGTTTGGGGGTTTGTTGGGGGCGTTACATAACACTGCCTCCAGGTCTTATGTTCACCTCACTGCCGGGTTTTGGGGTTTTGACGAAACCCGGCTGGTTTTTTTTGTTTATGCACGGTCTCCAGTGTGTGGGTGTTTTTTGGGGTTGGTAAGTGCGTTTTTGGTAAAAGGGTGAGTGAGAGAGCGCCATTTCAGGAGTAAAAATGGTGTGATAGAAGGTAAAACACAACAGAAAGAGGGGTGGTAATTACAGGGTGGTTTTGGGGGGCCCAAAGGGCCCTCAGTGCCATTTCATAAACCATGGCAAAAATAAAGGGTTTTGTTTTAAAGTTTTTTTTTCTTTTAAGAAACCCGTTTTGGGTTGGGGGTCTGTAAACAAACCATTTTAGCTGCTGCATCCCCTCCTAACATTTAGTGATGAGTTTTGACAAAGTCAGTCCCCTTAAATTTATAAAGTCATCTTTAACCCATCATGAAAACTATTGCCTCCCCTTGGAAGTACGGGTTTTGTTTTTTATTCACCGGGGCTCAGGTTATGGGGAACACCCTAAAAAAAAATGTCACTTTATTTGAAGGGGGATATTGGATGAGTAATGATTAAAAAAGGGTTAAGGGGGGTTGTTTTAGGAGTGTGCCCAGCACCCACACAGTAAAAAAAAAGATTTCATTTTTACTAAAAAATTTGGAAAACCCCCAAAACCCGACAGGCCTGAGTTTTGGGGGTGGGGCCCGGGAACCCGGGGGTGGGCCCTGCAGGCAGGGGCCCCAGGTAAAGGGCCGCGCGTGGCTCTCTTGCCCCTAAACTGTCACCACGGGTTGAAAAGTGCTGAGGAAACAGCCCCACTGGGTTTTTTGCTCGACATTTAAAGGCATCTAAACCCCGGGCCCATCCCTAAACCCTTCCCTGCAGGCCCGGGCCAAACCATTTTGTGCTCCCCGCAGTATTGCTGCGGTGGAGGCTGTGGCGGGAAAGGCAGCAGAAACCCCCCAGGGGCCGGGAGCAGCACAGCAGTCTGCCTCAGGTGTGGGGGGGAAAGGAGTGATGGCAAAATCCCCTGGAGGCGGGCCCAGTTTGGCCCAAGGAAAAAGAGGGCATTTTTTGTTGCTCACAATGTATTTAAATTTCATTCAGATGCGAGAAAAGCTTGGGAACTTTCCGGGACACACAGGGGCTTAAAGGTTTTTGAATGTCGGGGAGTGTGGAAAAAAATTTACTCAAAAAGGCAAAAATTCTCCCACACACCCCCTGATACACAGTGGTGTTTAAAAATCATGAATGTGTAGAGGGGGGAAAAAAGTTTTACTCAAAAGGTTTAACCCAACCCAACACTCCCTGCCACCAGGGGCGATAAGAAAATATAAATTTGTCTGGAGTGGGGGAAAAAGATTTACTCACCCAGTTTTGGGCCTCACCACACACGCCTTGAAAACACTGGTTTTTGAAGGATTTTAAAAATGTGATTTTGTGGGAAAGTTTTCAAGACAAGAGGGATTTCCCCAAAACACATAAGATCCAATGAACACAGTTCAACCTGAGTACACACATGGGGTTAAAAATCTCAATGTCTGGAGTGTGGGAAAAAAAATTTGCTGGAAGCCCTCCCCTTACCCGACCCCACCCGCCCACACAGTGGTGTTAAAAATCATAAAATGTCTGGAGGGGGGGAAAAAAAAATTTAGTGATACGCCCCAAATTTCCCACCCGACACCCCCTGACACACAGTGGGGGAAAAAAATATAAAATGCTGGGGTGGGAAAAGATTTTATGTTAAGTCTCACCTCACCTCACACACCCTAAACCACGTGGTTTTAAAAAAATCATGAAATTTTTTTTAAAAGTGGGGGGAAAAATTTTTACTCTAAAGGGTTTCCCTTTCACCAAACACTCCCGGGACCCCACAGTGGTTTTTAAAAAATTTTCAATGTCGGAGTGGGGGGAAAGATTTAATGTTAAGTCTCATTTCACCCCACACACCCGACACACTTGGTGAAAAAAAAATCATGCTTTGTGAGGGGTGGGGAAAAAATTTAGGGGTTAAAGTCTGACCTCCCCAAAACACTCTTGACACACAGGGGTTTTTAAAAAGCAGGGAATTTTCGGAGTGTGGGAAAAGTTTTAAATCGCAGTCTGGCCTCCCCACACCGCCTTGAACACACGGGTTTAAAGGGAGTTCAAATTTTATGTTTGTGGAAAGTTTTTTCAAACAAAGGGGGGAATTGCCCAAACATGAAGATTCACTTTTAAAGGTGGGGGTTTGGTGGAAAAGTGTGGTTGTGGGCGTGTGGAAAATGGTGGTGGGGTGGGACAGGTTTTTCCCATGGGGGGTTTTGTAGGCGTGTGGCAAGGGGTTGGTGGTGGTAACGGGTTTTTAAAATGTGGGGTTTGTAGGCGTTTTGGCAAGGGGGGTTTGGGGGAAAGACAGGTTGTTACATTGGGGTTTTTTGGAAAGCCGTGCCCCTCTGATAGGTTTTGGGGTTTAGAGTGTTCGTATATCAAATGTTTTTATTGTATGTTCCCTTCCTTAAACATTTTAAAAAAAGAGTGTGATGGTGGTGGCATGGGATTGGGGGTGGTGTTGGGTATTGTCAGCTTTGGGCCCCAAACTTTCTTTTCACCATAGTGTTAAATGATAGGTAAATAATTAATGGGGCAAGTAGTTTTTTTAAAGATAGGTAAATATTAAAAGCCAGTACTTATAATATTAATAAATATTTAAAGACAATAGTTTTTAAAAGACAGTAGGTTTTAATGATAAAGGGACATATTTAAAGACAGTAAAATTTTTAAGATAGGGTAAATATTAATGACAGTATTTTTAAAGATAGGTAAATATTAATGACAGTTAAATTATAAGATAGGTAAATATTAATGACATAGTTTTAATGATGGTAAAAATTAATGAAAAGTAGGGTTTTAATGATAGGGAAATATTAATGACAGTAGTTTAATGAAAAGGGAAATAATTAAAGATAAATAGTTTTTAAAGATAGGTAAATTTAAGGGGCAGTAGTTATAATGATAGGTAAATTTTTAAAGACAGTAGTTTTTAATGATAGGTAAAAAATTAATGACAGTATTTTTAATGATAGGTAAATATTAAAAGCCGTAGTTATAATGATAGGGAAAAATTAATGAAGTACTTATAATGAAGGTAAAAATTAATGACTAAATTATTTAAAAGGGTAGTAAATTTTTAATGAAAAGAGTTATAATGATAGGTAAATATTTAATGTATAGTTATAAAGATAGGGAAATATTTAAAGATAGTAGTTTAATGAAAAGGTAAATAAAAATGACATAGTTATAATGGGTAGGGAAATATTAAAGGGCAGTTTGGGTTTTTAAAGGAAGGGAAAAATTAATGAAGTAGTTTTTAATGATTTGGTAAAAATTTTAAGACAGTATTTTTAATGATAGGTTAAAAAAATTTAAAGACAGTATTATAATGATAGGTAAAAAATTAATGAAAAAAATAAAATTTTTTTTAAAGGGTAGGTAAAAATTAATGACAGTACTTTTAATGAAGGGAAATATTAAAGAAAAGTAGTTATAAGATAGGTAAATATTAATGATAGTAGTTTAATGATAGGTAAATATTAAGGGCATTTCTTATAAAGATGGGAAAATTAAAAGACAGTAGTTATAATGATAGGTAAATATTAATGGGTAGTAGTTTAATGATTTGGTAAATATTTAAAGATAGTAGTTATAAAGATAGGTTTCAAAATTTTAAAGGGCAGTAGTTATAATGATAGGTTTAAATATTTTAAGGGTGTAGTTATAATGGGTAGGTAAATATAATGACAGTAGTTATAAGATAGGTAAATATTAAAGATAGAGTTATAATGATAGGTAAATATTAAAGACAGTAGTTATAATGATAGGTTTAAAAATTTAAAGAAAATAAATTATAATGATTGGTAAATATTAAAAGCAGGGAGTTATAATGATGGTAAAATTAAGCAGATTTTAATGTAGGTAAAATTTTTAATGATAGTAGTTTTTAATGAAAAGGTAAATAAATTAAAAGATGTTTTTAAATGATAGGTAAAAAATTAATGGGCCCGTTTCTTTTTAATGAATTTTGGTAAAAATTAATGACAATTTCTTAAAAATGATAGGTAAATTTAATGAAAAGTAGTTTTTAATTTTAGGGTAAAATTAATGATAGTAGTTATTTAAAGATAGGGGAAAATTTAAAGACAGTAGTTAAATGATAGGGGAAAATTAATGACAGTATTTTTTAAAAGATAGGTAAAAATTAATGATAGTAAATTAATGATAGGTTTTAAAAATAAAAGACAGTAGTTATAATTATAGGTTTTTAAAAATTAATGACATACTTATAATGGCTAAAAATATAAAATATTAACAAATGGAAATATTTTTCAAATGGCGTTTAAATTGGAAAACTACATACAAAAAGGGCTGGCCAAAGGAAAATGGTAAAGGTGGTTTGGGGTTAACAGGGTGTTTAAAAAGGGCCCTTTTATAAAGGGTGGCCTTGTTTAGGTTTTTTTATGGCATTCCCAGTGTTGTTTACCGGCACACCACCACAATACCCTTGCCCCCATTCTGGGCCCCTTATTTTTACCACTAAAAACCTTAGTTTTTATTTTTCACTAGGACCGAAATTCCCTACACAATGGGCGTGTGTTTTTTGTTTTCCTTTTTGGATTTTAGCAAACATTCTTCTATGAAAATTCCACGGGAAATAATAACTTTTGAGATAATGACATGTTGTTTTTTTAGGGGGGCGAAAGACGAGTGTTTACGTCCCCCACACTCTTTTCCCCTTGTGACCCGCATCGCCTCTGTTCTTCCCTTGACGCGGACCCCTTTTTAAAAGGGATTTGGCCCTTTTGTTAGGAAATTAAAACGGGGGGAAAAAGGTTTAAAATTAGGGAGTCAAAAGGTGGGGTTAGGTTTGTTTTAATTTTCAAACTCATTACACTCCCTTTCCCTTTTAAAAAAGTCTTATATCTCCAAAAATAGTGATTGTATGGAAGTTCCCTAGAGAGAATGTTTTTTTTAGAAAACTAATTAAGGTGAACAGAAAAACCACACTCCAATTTTTGTAGGGAATTTTCGGTCCCCCAAATGTTTAAAAAAATTTCCAAAACCATTCAAGAGGTGTTTTTTAGTGGTGGGGCCCGCGGGTGGTGCTGGTGGTACACAGGCCCAGGGTTTCAAAGGGGGTGGTGGGCCCTCACAAGGGGCTGCAGCGTGGGGTGTGCTGTTTCTAATAAATAAAACAAGCGATGCAAAGTTTTGGGGGTTTTTTTTCCCGGCCGGTTAAAACCCTTTACGCCCCCGATCTTTCCCTTTCGGGACAGACCAGAGCTGGGCACTTTAAAAACATTTAATGTATTTAAAAAACTAAAAAACTAAATACATGGGGGAAAAAGTATTTAAATACTAAATACTAAATACATTTTTCGAAAGCATTTTAAATACTAAACAGCGCGCCCAAAACATTGTTTCCGGGCATCATAAAAACAGCGCTTCCATACGGGAATTCAGAAAATGTAAATCTATGGCAGCCTACTGACTAGGAAGATAGGCCCGCTTGTTTTAAAAACACGGGCAGTCCATAAAACCGTTTAGGAAGTTCAAAGGGGGTTTTTTCCACTTTTTCAATTATAGACGAAGCTTTTTTAAAAAGTATCGGGCCTTTTTCCGCGGGGAAATTTTAACAGAGGCGCATTTGGGATGGGCTATCATTTTTTTTTCATAATTAGTGGCAAGAAAAACCTAACAAAAAAAGGAAAAAAAAGTTATTGTATCTTAAACAAAGGGAGAGAGGCCACATGAAAAATATAAAGGGTTGGGATGTTACAGGGGATGTGTGCATTTAAATGGGGGGAAAGTTTGACGGCTGTTTTAGGGGGGGGTCACAAAAAGCCTGCACCATTTTATCAAATTATCAAATATCATTCCTATTGTTTAAAACACTAATGAGTTACATGGGGGTAGAAGTGTTGCCAGGTTGACCTCTACGCCTTTTTAAAAACTTTGTGGAGTTATTAATTTTCCTTGGCTTGGGGATCCAAGACTAACCCGGGGGTTTCCGCTGGGGGTCCCCAATGTTGCGAGTACTATATTGTTTATTTTTTATTCGGATTTAATTGCCAAGTGATGTTAACCCCTTTTTGTCCTTAAATTTAACCTTTGGTGAAGGGGTTTTTGTCACAAAAGCCGTAGTAGTAGGGTTAAAGACTTTTTAGATAAAAGTTAAGTTACTGCTATTTAAGTTTTCTATCCAGCTTTTGTGGGGTCCCCGTTAAAATGTTATTTGTGTATTTGAGGTTGCATTGTGATCTTATTATTTAAAATTTGAGGGGGACACATGATTTTAAGTGGCTATGTGGTTATTATATCATGGTAGTAATGGGGCCCGGTCCCCACAGGTTGGATTCCCAAAACCCGTTCCTTTGGGTTTCCCGTTTGCAGGATTCCCCGTAGCGGGGCCAAAAAGGGGGGGGTTGAAACCCCCCCCCTAATGACCAAGCCCCCCCTCAGCCCCCCCAAATATTGCTGGCTTATCCAGGATATTTTTGGGAAAATCACCTGTAGATTTTCAGTAAGTATTTTTAGGGGCCTTTCTGGAGGGAAAGGAGCACCTATGGAGTTTTTTTATTTTTTTTCACAAAATACTCCATTATAAAACAGGTAGGGGATAACAGCCCCACCGCCCTTTAAATGAATGTAAAAAAACCACAGGAACCAAACCCTTCTGGTAGCCCACACCCCACCAAAAGAGCACAGCCCTGATGCTGAAAGCTGGTTCAAGCTAAATCTGAGAGCGGGGCGTTGAAAGGGGGGTGGGGGCAGTGCGGGAGGCCCCCGTGACAAAGACGGGCACTGGGTGGGCTAAAGGCACGAGATATTTACTAGAACCCACCACTTTTTTTTCCCTGCAAAAAAACATCTGTCTTTTTACAATTCTAAATTTCCCCACCCAAAGCCCCCGCTAAAAACTCTTGTGTTTTTGTTTTTTTTAGGAGTTTTGTACCGTTTTGGAGTTGTGCCGAAAACACCCATGAAGCCGGGGCCCCTGCTGTAGCTCCCCTCCAACCCTTTAAATTTAAGCGAGGCCCTTTCTCCCCAGGTTTTCCCTTTTCAGTCGCCTCACCGAGTAGGGGTGTGGCCGCGGCGACCGACCGGGTTTTCCCCCTAAGGGGGGAATTTTTAAAACGATTTTCCCGAACGACACAAAAAAAAAATCCTAACCAAAAAAAACTCGGAAAAGGGTTGATTTTATGGGAACGCAAACCCGGTTAAACCCCCAAAAAACACCCAGGTTTGGAAAAATCCCCACCCCAAACCCACCCGCTTCCCCTAATGGGAAAATGGGTTCCGTTTAAGGGGGGAACCCCCGACCGGTAGTGGCCCGAACCCCAAGGCCCCAAAGGGAAACCATCACACCCGGGGTGGAATATTCCCGGGCCCAAAAACCCGAGCCGCTTCCAATAGGGGCCCACCTTCCAAACTTTAAAAATTCCCACCCACGGTTTACAAAAGGGCCCCCACACCGAAATCCCCGGTATTTAACAGGAAACGGGTTTTCATCAACTTGGGCGAAATTTAACGAAAAACCCCGGTTCGGATTTGCTTTGATTGCCCAGCCTGGAAAAATTAAAAAAAACAGAACCTTCACCATGACGGCCCCCTTTCAAACCCGAAAGGGCCCCAAATCCAAGGGGAAACCCCTGAATTTTGCAACACAAGGGTTTTTTTAATTTCAAGGATTGGGGTTTAAATTTTCAAAAAAAACAGGTTCAAGGAAAAACCCACCCCTTCCCTTTAATGCCGCCATCAAAAAAACTAAAGGAAAAAGGGCATTCACAACCAGGTTTAAAGAAGGGATTTTCCCTAAAGCCGCCAAAGTGGGCCAAAAAAGGTCAAGGGGAAAGGGTTATTTTCCCCCCAAAGGAACCCTTTTGGGGGTTTCCCGGGCTTGACCAGGGGTTGGGTGGGCCCCTGTCAAAAAGAAAACGTGGGCCCTTTCCCAAATTAAGACCACAACCCTGAATTGGTCCGCCACATAGCTTCAATGTCAGGAAAAACATCAGGGCAAGAGGTTTAAAAGCCCCCGGGGGCCCCTTTTGCCCCTAATGGTGGGATTTTGGACCAAACGGCGCAAACAAAGGGAACAAAATGCCTTTGGGGAAAAAATTTTTTCCAAACCAACAGAAATTCTAAAGGGGAAAAAAATTGGACCACAAGGGAGCCAAAAGGGTTGGGGCGGGACCTGTCAACAAGATTTTGGGCCCCGGGCCCAAAATGTGGTTTGGTGAAAAAAACCCTGCCCTTAGTGCAAAATTTGGGGGGTCTCATGTAGGGAACAATTTTGGCCCGGGAGGCAAGGGGGTACCCTGTGGGTTACATTTTTTTGTCCCGCTAATGGCCTGGCTGTTGTGTAAAAAACAATTAAATCCAGGGCCCTGCAGAGGATTTTTTGTGGCTTATTCCCGAAAAAGGGACAAGTTTTAAAGTCAAATAAATCTGAAAAATTTGGGGCAAAAAGTTGGATCCCACAACCCGCCCAAGAAGGGAAAAAACTGTCCCGGGCACCGGGTGGGCCTCCCAAAATCCGCTTTCGGAGGTGAAAAAAAACCCCCCAAAAAAATGCCAAAAGTGAAACCCCCTTGAAGCCTCAAAGGAGGGGCAATGCCGCCCAAAACCCACGGGCAAAAGGGCTTTTTCCGGAAGTCACCAATTTGGTGGGCAAGTCTTTATGGGCCCCCTTGGGAAAAACTTGTGGAGAACAAAAATGTCCCCAAAACCACCCCCAGCTGGGCCCTCAAGGGCCCCCGGGTTGCATCTTGTCTGTTTTTGGACCCCCCAGAAATTTTAGGGAATTTTTGAACTCCCTCGGAAAGGAGCAGAGGGAACAAAGAAAAATTTTAAAAATTTTTCAAAAAGGGAAACGCCCGAATTGGTCCCCTTTTAAAACATTTGCTCCAACACCGGAAAAGGAATTTTAATAAAAAATTTATTTTAAATTTTGGGTGGAGCTTTAAACCCCAATTTTTTCCCGGGAAAACCTTTTATGCCCTTTTTTTGAAAGCTCAAACTACGGCTTTCCCCTGTCGAATTTTTTTTCCAAAGGGTGGGTTTTCCCTTAACCCCAAAAAAAATTTGGGAAAACCTTAAATTGGGACCAAATTTTGGGGAAGGATTTCCTTGGGAGTTTAAAATAAAAAAAAGATCATTAAAGCTTTTAAAAGAGACGGGCCAAAATGTAACCGGAGGTAAATGCTGGGGAATTTTCCCCAAAATTCCTTAATTGGGTTTTCATAAAAAGCGGGTTTCAAGGGCCCCCCTTTTACCCCAGCCCAAGAGGGGTTTTGTTCTGAAAGGGTCCCCCAAGGCTTCCCGAGGGAAAAGCCCCCGGGAAAAAAGGACCAGCAATTTCAGGGAATTTTTAATTAAAAATTTTAGGAAAAACCCAAAAAACAAAAAATTGAAATTTTTTTCCCATTATAATAATTTTTTCCCCCCTCCAGAAAAAGGGAAATTTTTAAAAAAAATTGATTTAAAAATTTTTGGGGGTTTTTAAAAAGTAACTTTACCTTTTTTTCCCCCCAACTGTAAAACTTCAATTTGAATATTTTTTTAAATTGGAAATTTAATTATTTTTTAAATCATATTTTTTTTTTCTTTTAAAGGAGGTGGCTTTTAATCCTAATGGTAATTTAAATGGGTTAATATTTACATTTTCCCGGGGCCCCCCCGAATGAAAATTTTCCCGGGCCGGAATTTTGGAATAGGAAAAAAGATCTAAAAGGTTTTTAAAGGACCCAGGTCTAAAAACGTTAGATTTTTTCTGGGAAAACCACAAACTTTAATAAAAAATAAATTGATTTCACCCTTTCCCCCGCTTCCCCCAAAACCCAAACCCTTGGGACTACGGAAAAGGAATGATTTTTTAACAAGGGAAATTTTTTTTCCCCCTTTCTTTCTTTGGACCGGGAAAATTTTTTGGGAAAAAAAATTTTTAGAAAAACAAAATTTTATTGATTTACAAGTTCTACACGGTTAAAAAAAGGGTATTTTTAACCTGGGGTTTTTAAAAATAAATTTTAAATTTGTTCAATTAAAATTTTTAAATTTTATTTTTTCCCCATACAAAAATTTTTGGGGCAAAGAAAAAAAGGGGGCAAAAACCTTTTTATTTAAAAAATTTTTTCCTTGACCAAATTTTGGTGTGTAAATGGCCACTGAGAAATTTAATTTTAAGCACTTGAATTTTCAAGTGTTTTTGGTTTGTTGTCCCATAAAAACCTCCCAAATGGTCCGCTTGGCCCCCGGGTGAAGTGAAAAAAGGGAACATTGGTTTTTTCCAAAATTTTGAGCCCCCTTCTTCCGGGGGGGGGGGGGGGGGGGGGGGGGGGGGGGGGGGGAAATTAGAAAACCTTTTTTTTTTAAAGTAAAAAAAGAATTTAAATTTACCCCCCCCAAAATTAAAAAACCCCTTCAAAAACCCCAAAAAAAAACCCCTTTTTTTTAAAAAACCCCCCCCTTTTCCCAACACCCCCAAAAAAAAAACCCCCATTAACCCCTTTACACCCCCCCCCCCCAGAAAAACCCCCCCCTTGTTCATTATCAATATTATTTTTTCCCCACTACAGTTTAGGTGCAAAGTTAAAGAAAGATTGATGGGACAAAAAGTCCTGTTGTTATATTTAATGTTAATCATTGACCAACATTTTGCCCGCTAGTGCTCACATGACTTCACTGAGATATTTATATTAGCAGTTAGATATTTCAAGTGATTTATTGATCAATATTTTTTCCCATTACAGTTTGTGCGTGGCATGCAGGAGTGATGGCTGCAACGCTTAGACCTCCGGGTGCAGTGAAACACTATGTAGCACCTCGGTTGTATTTCCATAGGTTCCAACCCAGTGACGGCGCCAGGAAATTTTCATTGTGGGGGCTGAGGGGGGGCTGGGGTAAAATGTGGAAATACAACCGAGGTGCTACATATTGTTTCACTGCACCCGGAGGTCTAAGCGTTGCAGCCATCACTCCTGCATGCCACGCACAAACTGTAATGGGAAAAAATATTGATCAATAAATCACTTGAAATATCTAACTGCTAATATAAATATCTCAGTGAAGTCATGTGAGCACTAGCGGGCAAAATGTTGGTCAATGATTAACATTAAATATAACAACAGGACTTTTTGTCCCATCAATCTTTCTTTAAACTTTGCACCTAAACTGTAGTGGGGAAAAAATAATATTGATAATGAACAAAATTTCATATGATCTTAAAGTCTCACGCTTAAAATGATGCCTATATTTACCTGATGATATTGTTAACTATGATAAAATACAACTGAAATTTAGATCTAGTATTCCCTTCTCCTGGCATCAAATATCAGTCAGGAAGCAGCAAGGGGGCACCACTTTTCACCTCGTTAACAAAATCAGTCGTCTGTAGTACAATGGTGGTGGTGTGTAAGGGAGCGAGGGAGGGTGAGAATTAATTATGTTAACTGGCATCTGACCTGTACGTGTGTGTGTGTGTGTGTGTGCCGAGTCCACCACCATCACCACCACACTCTGGTCCTGCCTGGCTGTGGTGAATGTGAAGACGGGAACTGTGTGTGTGGTGAGGACTGGATATTGAGTCTTCTTCACAGGATAGAAACTCTGAAAGATAGATAGACCCATTAACCCCTTCACACCCAGACCCATTAACCCCTTCACACCCAGACCCATTAACCCCTTCACACCCAGACCCATTAACCCCTTCACACCCAGACCCATTAACCCCTTCACACCCAGACCCATTAACCCCTTCATACCCAGACCCATTAACCCCTTCACACCCAGACCCATTAACCCCTTCACACCCAGACCCATTAACCCCTGCACGCCCAGATCTTTTCTTGGCTATAAAAAATTGTATGTTGTCGAGCCATAAAATTACAAAAAGTAACTGAATATACCAAATTAGTTAGTGGGACAAGGATACTTAACAGGTCATAGCTATAAAATCTTGCATATACATTCGCTAAAACGCTTCTAATGGTACCCAAATTAAAATGGAAATTACGTTCTGGATCTCGAGGGGTTCAATCAACGTCCATTTGTAAGGTGGGGACGAGAACTGTGTGGGGTGAGGACTGCATGTTAAGTCTTCTATCTATTCCTCACATGATGGAAACACTGAAATAAAAATATACTTGTTAATTTACGGCAACAGGTACCTATTGAAACCAAAATGTAATTCATTAATAAGATATTCCCGAGTCACTTTGGTGTGTTTGTCTATTCCTCACACGATGGAAACACTACGGAAAGAACAACAATTTAAGTCCATCAATGCCAATCCATCATCAAGAGTTGTGTGAAGGAAGATGTTGCAGTGTTGATGTGATTGATGAGAACAAACCTCCCTGTCTGTCTGTCTGTCTGTCTGTCTGCCTGCCTCACAACCCGTCTGTCTGTCTGTCTGTCTGTGAAGGAAGGTGTTGCAGTGTTGATGTGATTGATGAGAACAAAACTAATGGTCTGTGTCTGTCTGCCTGCCTCACAACCCGTCTGTCTGTCTGTCTGTCTGTGAAGGAAGGTGTTGCAGTGTTGATGTGATTGATGAGAACAAACCTCACTGCCTGCCTGCCTGTCTGCCTGCCTCACAACCCCTGTCTGTCTGTCTGTCTGTCTGTCTGTGAAGGAAGGGGTTGGTATGGTTGATGAGAACAAAACTCACTGTCTGTATGTCTGTCTGCCTGCCTGCCCCACAACCCTGTGTCTGTCTGTGAAGGAAGGGGCTGGTATATTGATGAGAACAAAACTCACTGTCTGTCTGTCTGTGAAGGAAAGGGCTGGTATATTGATGAGAACAAAACTCACTGTCTGCCTGTCTGTGAAGGAAGGGGCTGGTATATTGATGAGAACAAAACTCACTGTGTCTGTCTGTCTGTGAAGGAAGGGGCTGGTATATTAATGAGAACAAAACTCACTGTCTGCCTGTCTGTGAAGGAAGGGGCTGGTATATTGATGAGAACAAAACTCACTGTCTGTCTGTCTGTCTGTGAAGGAAGGGGCTGGTATGATTGATGAGAACAAAACTCACTGTCTGTCTGTCTGTGAAGGAAGGGGCTGGTATGATTGATGAGAACAAAACTCACTGTCTGTCTGTCTGTGAAGGAAGGGGCTGGTATGATTGATGAGAACAAAACTCACTGTCTGTCTGTCTGTGAAGGAAGGGGCTGGTATGATTGATGAGAACAAAACTCAATGTCTGTGTCTGTCTGTCTGTGAAGGAAGGGGCTGGTATGATTGATGAGAACAAAACTCAATGTCTGCCTGTCTGCCTGCCTTGACACTCATAATGGAGGCTAAAGCTAATACTGTAAACAATCCTTATTAACACTGATGAATTAAATGTTTATAATTTCTTTCCCACTTTTACTTATCCTACATTTGCTCTCTGGATTTTACAATGTGTTATTTCACTGTGATTTAAGAAATAAAGACTGAAATAATGATATATAGTTAATACAAGCAACCAGGGGGGGCATTTTGGAACACTACTAAGACCATCTTAGGGGACTAAGACCATCTTAGCGCTAGTTGGACATTTTCGAAAGCAAATTTCGCTCCGCCTAGGACAGTGCAGCGAGTGTAGGCTAAGGCAGGGTTGGGGTCGTCTTAGCCCGGAATTTTCTCCGTCACCATAACAACAATGGTTATATTATTGGTTATATATTTTAGACTATATATAGTATATTAGGCTGTATAATACACTATGTATAAATATATTTTATATATATATATATATATATATATATATATATATATATATATATATATATATATATATATATATATATAATATATATATATATTATATATATATATATATATATATACAGTAAAAGCCTTATAACTCGGCACTGGTATAACTCGAATTTGATATAACTCGGCATGGCAAAGACGTTTTTTTTATTTTATTTTTTATTTTTTTATATATACCCCTATGCCTATAGCGCGTGTAGGCAGTGAGCTCCAGGGGTGGGATGGTAAGCCCTGGATGGTAAGCCCTGGCCTGAAGCTTCGGAATGTTCCCGAATGGCTGAGAATGGTGGTTTGGACACGGGTTTGCCAGTCCTGTGAGACAATCCCCGATGCTCCGCGATCCTAGTGGTGAGGTGGCGCTTGGTCTGCCCAATACTACTCGCTTAGAGTAGTGTTCAAGCCTCCTTTTACTTAATCACATTGTTTTAAACTTAAGGAGAGAATCCCTGATGCCCTGCGTTCATCAGTGGTGTACCAATTTAAGTGCAGTAGCTGTAACGCTGCTTATATTGGGCAGACCAAGCGCCACCTCACCACTAGGATCACGGAGCATCGGGGATTGTCTCACAGGACTGGTAAGCCCGTGTCCAAACCACCATTCTCAGCCATTCGGGAACATTCCGAAGCTTCAGGCCAGCCAATAACGAACCAAGATTTCAACATTTTACACACAAGCTCCCACGACGCCACCCGACGGATATGTGAGAGCCTCCTCACCCACCACCACAAACCATCCATTTGCGCACAAGGCACTTCAACTCTGCTATTGTGCTTCTAAACCATGTGGGAATCCCACACACTCCACTGTTAAGTTGATTGGTAGGTTTAGTGTTTTTAACCCTTTCACGCACGGTGACGCCATCGCGTCAAAACGGGCCCGTCTGCAATCTGAGTTTTTGACGCGAATTGCGTCAAAAAAGTTAAAAATTCGCCAAAAAATAAAGTATTTATCAGAATTGCGTCAAAATTTTCTGCGTCAAAGATCCAACCTAGAACTACAAAATAAACTTATTGTCAACTCTCTCCTGTGAGTGGATGTGAAATGATAAGGATTTGTGTGTCAGTTTCCACTCAGCAGGCAGCCTGTGCGCGCAAATTGTCGTCCCTTTAAAACGTGTCCCGAGCTGGCCATAATGGCCATATGAAAACTATAATGGTAGCGTTGGAATCCTCATAAAAATCCACTTTTATTGGCATATAAACCATAAAAAGTTGACTCAGGAAGTTTCGAGCTACGAAGTGGGGAACGTAAGTATTTCTTATTTCTCTACTCAATATTTTTTCGGAGTCGGTAAATTCCGCTATTTATTTGCATTTCTTGTTATTTTTTTCTTTCATAAGGCAGAATAATCTGTTGCAAAACCAATGATATATAATAATGCCAGGAAAAAAGAATACACGTTGGTGAAATTGATAACATAAAAAAATAATTCCCCGCACAGTCAGGCCATTCCACGGGACCCCTGAGGGGAAAAGAAAAGGGAAGAGGGAAAAGCCTGAACAGATAAGAGTAAATGAATGACAGACGAAGAGAGAGAGAGAGAGAGAGAGAGAGAGAGAGACCCCCCTCCCCTTCTCCATATTACCAATAAGGGACAGAGGTTTAGAAAAAGGAAAAAGCAGAAAGAGGAGGAATATGAGAAACACAGCGAAGATAAACAGGAAAAGGCAGAGGAGGAGGAGGAGGAGGAGACAGCATTAGTGGTGATGGCAGAAGTACTGTAGTGGTGATAACAGTAGTGGTGATAGCTATGGATAAGGGATAGGAAACTCACCTTCACACCCTTGCATCGCTAACTCCAACCTGATCCCCTCCACCAATCACAGCCTCAGCCTCCCTACCTTCCCCGCCACCAACTCCAGCCTCACCCGTGGAGGGCTGCACCGCCACCACCAAGTCTGTCTGTCCCATATAAGGTCATGTTGCAAGTCGTCCTAACTCCTACCTCTGTATCCCATTTTTTCCTTGCCTGCCAGCGGGAATCGTGTGTTTGCTAAGACTGACGCTCGCCATGCCTCAGCAGCAGAGCACCACCATGAAGCAGCGCGGCTGTTTCTCGGGATTGAAGAAATTCCTGAGATCACTTGTCTGCGGGTACAAGAGGAAGAAGAGTCGCTGCGGGCGCCAAGAAGAGCAGCAAAGTACTGAGGCGGGGCGCCCTCAAGGCTGCCAGCAGGAGGGTTCGAGCCCCGCTGCGGCCAAGTGCGGGCAACAACAGGACCCTGGCCTCCTCAGGGCACCTCTGGCGACCCCTGAAGACTTCACCCTCGCCGAGGTCACGCCAGCACTTGGAGAATTCTCCCTTCTGGACATTCCCTTCATTGACAACGCCGAGGAAGACGTCCCCGCCCTGGGACCCTTCATAGACTACCTTCTTCCTCAGACTCTGGTGGTGTACCTGTACGGTCACGCCGCGCCTCAACCTGACGAGGCCCTCAGCAACCCCGACCACCACCAGGAGGACGAGGACACTGGGGCCTGGCACCTCGTGGCAAACAAAAAGTCCAGACCGAAGAAACAGCAGAAACAACTGGATGTCACCAACGCGGCCAAGGCGGTGGCAGCGAGCCCCGCCCAGACCTGCAGCCGTGCCAGGCGGCCCAAGGCGCTCGCCCCTCAGGGGTATCAGAGCATGAGTGTTCAACAGTCCTGGGCTGAGGACACGGTGGTGGTGGTGCTGCAGGTGGCTCCCCACCGGCGGCGGCACGTCATTGGCCCTCACGGGGACACAGCACGCAAGCTGCGTCAGGAGTACCCGCGTGTGAGGATAGGGGTGCCCTCCCCTCTTGACCTTCAGTCTCAGGAGGTGACCATCAAGGGCCCCAAGAGCCAGGCCACCGCCGCCGCGCGGGATATTACAAACCACCTGCAGGCCATCGATAAGCAGCGTAGCGAGGCAGCCGCTACCCGGCGCGGTGCGGTGTGCGAGGTGGTGCTGCAGGTGGCGCCCCACATGCGGCGGTATTCGATGGCCCACCCGGCACCGGGCCTCAGGGGCCTGGCACAAGCAGAGCCCGCGTGAGGGTGTCTGTGCCCCCAGCCCAGGCGCCGCGGCACGGCACCGTGGCCATCAGGGGCCCGGCAGCGGGTGGTCGGCGTGCGCCTGCATAGCAGGCCCGTTCCAGGACCGGACCCGCCGTGCGCGGTGCCTCCCGAGGGGCCCAGCCGGTGCCCGCTCGTGCCCTGGCTGCCAAGGCTCCAAGCTGCCGAAGGCACCTTGGGGTTTACCCTCTCGTGCCGTCCTGTGCACGGAGGGGTCGCCAATCGTCACGGACTTGCTGTGTCGGGAATAACATTTTTTGTGTACTTTTCGTGATGGTATTTTCTGATTTGTACAAGGTAGTTTTAAGCTATAAAATGGGTTTAAAATATGTATGGGACATTTTGACCCAATTTGTTTTTTGGGCTCTTTTCTTGCATACATTTTTGACGGTATGGGACTATGGATGCAGGAATGAAGGAGGAGGAGGACTGGAACTTATCTTCTACGGCTTACTCATCCCAATACGTTTTACGGATTGGACTTCTTTGGGATCACATCGTAATGTTCATACGGATGTTCAGTGGAGGAAATAAAATTATATAATTTTGTGCGTGTAAAGGTCAATACTTTATTATACTTTTTATTTAGTTAGGATTTTAAATTTCATATCATTATATATATATATATATATATATATATATATATATATATTATATATATATATATATATATATATATATATAACAGGGAGGTCCCGAAGATACGAGCAGTTAGGTGCCACCTGGCATACTTGTAAAGCGAAATCTGGCATAACGAAACACATAACTAATGGTAAAATATAGGTTTGGTTCCAGGACCATCAATTAAAAAAAGAAAAGAAAAAAAAGTAAAAAAAAGTTTTTCAAGCTAAAATAAACTGTAGCAAACACAACAAACACACAGCGTCTATATTACCCACACTGTACTACCTATTCTGTAGAAAAAGCATTCTGAAAGAGAAAATAGCACAAGATAACATAACTGCACATTAATTAAACATAAAACATGCATAACACTCACAAGTGGTAATGTGTGGGGAGACAGGAAGCTGGCACGTAGCCAGCTGAGAGTCCCTGTTTTCTCTCTCCGAGGCTCCAGAGAAAACAGGGGTGACTGCGTTTGCAGGGATGACTGGGTTAGAGTTCTTCCTCCTCCCCTTGATCACTTGGGGAAGAGGAAAGATCCTCGGTGCTGCCGCGTGATACCCTAGACTCGAGAGGGCAGGGTAGGTAAGGGACAAGGGAGGGGTGCGCAGACCTCTTCCACTGCCCACAAACTCGTCTCTGCGCATCTGAATCATTGTACATCGTTCAGAGATGTGAATTTTTGTAGGCCACATTGTCGTACCGAGCCACCAGAATTATCCTATTTTCAGATTGATTATATCGTACAACCTTAGGTAAAATCATATAGTGAGTAAATGACTTTATAATTTTAGTAAGTAACTTGTAATTTACTTTAGTAAATAACTTGTACCGTACATGGCTGCGTAGAAGACGACTCGGTGTATAAGACGACCCCAAAAATTTGTAGTAAAAACGTAGGTTTTGGGCTATACTCACCGTATAAGACTACCCTCCAAGGTAGACCACTCAGCTTATACAAGGTTAGGTACAAACAGCTCTTGCCTGCTGTTAATTCATATACCACTCACGTATATTCTCTGTGTACAGTATATATATATAGGATGACGGTTGCACATGGCATTGCCTCAACACATAATTCTGGTTGCAACCCTACACATAGTTACATGACACGTCCTGATCAGCTTACTCATCTAGCTACACTTATTATTTTATTAAAATAATGTGAATTACGGTAAGTGATTTCAGTAGAAAGTATCTGTGTTTTTACCAAGGCCGGGGTGAGCCTACCATCAATCATTACCCGCGCTAACAACGTCCCGTACACCACAGGATTTAAGGTTCACATTTTATACTGGGTGTAGAAGACGACCCCCAACTTTCGTGGCTATTTTTTAAGGTTAAAAGGTCGTCTTATACGCAGCCATATACGGTAATTTACTTTAGTAAATAACTTGGTCATTTTACTCACCCCAGTTTGAATGTCGTATCATTGGATTTTCGATCTCGTATATTGAAAATAGACCCTAATTTACACATCTCGTATCATCGGATTCTCGTATACCGAATGCTGGTATAACGGGACCTTCCTGTATATATATATATATATATATATATATATATATATATATATATATATATATATATATATATATATATATATATATATATATATATATATATATATATACAGGGAGGTCCCGAAGATACGAGCAGTTAGGTTCCACCTGGCATACTCGTAAAGCAAAATCTCGTATAATGAAACACATAACTAATGGTAAAATATAGGTTTGGTTCCAGGACCCCATCAATTATAAAATATAAAAAAAAAAAAAAAAAAAAAAAAAAAAAAAAAAAAAAAAAAAAAAAAAAAAACATGTTTTTCAAGCTAAAATAAACTATAGCAAACACAACAAACTCTCTAACTCTCAAATATAGGGCTCTATATACCACACCACCGCACCACCACACCACCACACACACACACGACCGCACCACCACACAAAACACAGTGAAGTAAGAGTGTGACAGCACAGTAGGACAGCACAAATAAGTCACAATAAGCACATTAAGTAAACCAGCCAATCAATAAAATAGACTCACAAGGCACAATACATACAAGCAACAAAGACGTTGTATGTACTCTTGGGGACGCCGCGTGATACTCTAGACTGGAGAGGGCAGGGTAGGTAAGGGACAAGGGAGTACTCTTGGGGACGCCGCGTGATACTCTAGACTCGAGAGGGCAGGGTAGGTAAGGGACAAGGGAGTACTCTTGGGGACGCCGCGTGATACTCTAGACTCGAGAGGGCAGGGTAGGTAAGGGACAAGGGAGTACTCTTGGGGACGCCGCGTGATACTCTAGACTCGAGAGGGCAGGGTAGGTAAGGGACAAGGGAGTACTCTTGGGGACGCCGCGTGATACTCTAGACTGAGAGGGCAGGGTAGGTAAGGGACAAGGGAGTACTCTTGGGGACGCCGCGTGATACTCTAGACTCAAGAGGGTAGGGTAGGTAAGGGACAAGGGAGGAGTGCGCAGACCTCTTCCACTGCCCACAAACTCCTCTCTGCGCATCTGAATCTTGTACATTGTCCAGGGTTGTGAATTTTTGTAGGCCACATTGTCGTACCGAGCCACCAGAATGATCATATTTTCAGATTGATTATCGTACAACCTTAGGTAAAATCATATACAGGAAAATACCTTTTATCCGGATATATCCTGGACTTCCGGGTAGCCGGTTAATGGAAAAGTCCGGTTAATGGGTGAGTATACTTACCAAAGATGCATTTACTAAAAATAAACATAATATTGTATGATTGTTTCTCTTACCTTATTAGTAGATCATTGTAGAACTGTAATTCACCATCAATAGACATGCCCAGCCCAACATAGCACTCCTGTTCTTGTTGACTATGCACGTATAAATGACACTCCCGTAATGTAGTACCGTAAATTATAAACTAAAGAAACTCAACTGCGTATATGCAAAGACTTTTAACACAAATTATATACTAAAGGAACACATTTTTTTCTTCTATTTTATATGTTTATTGTACTTACTGTATTTGTTTAGGGCTAGGCAGTCTGGTGAGAAAACTCCAGGTCCGGGTGGTCTGGGTTGTCTGACAGTGGTGATAGTGGCTCATCAGGCACTGAGTCTTGGACAGATGATGGTCCAGGCACAGCAGGATCGGCTGTAGTTGAGGGCCCCGGCACAGATACCGGCGCTCGTCTTTGTTTCGTTGCGCGGGCGAACATTGTTTTGATATCGGTCTGCTCGAGTGCTTTGCGACGTTCATGTAAGTCTTGTTTTGTAACATTATAAGTTGCATGACTTCTTGGAGAGATATAAATTGGTGACGTTGTGCAAAGTTGATGTCATTTTGTAAGCCATTAAGTGCTGATTCCCATGACACTTCAACGGTTTCATCTTCCTCCTCACTTTCGCTCCCAGACGTTACCTGCTCATTTTCATTTTTTACGGCTGCAATTATTTGGTGGTCATCCATACTCATTGTTACAGAAATATCTTCATCAACTGCAAGCCACTCATCTAGTATATTTTCATCCATTCCTGCCATGTCCATGTGAGAGTCTTTGGAAGCCATCAGCTCACGGATTTGATCATATACTTTGTCTGACTCGTCCTCAGTAACTGTCGGGAATCCTTCGAATTCGGGTTCGTCCGATTTCTCACCAACGTCCATGACTTGGGGCCATAATTTGCGCCAGCTTCGCTGCAGAGTGATTGGCTTTACACTATCCCATGCAAAAGACAACATGTATATGGCATCCTTGATGGTGATTGTTTTTTGGAATTCAGGAATGGTGCCCTCATAATTCACAAGGCGTCTCATGAAATCTCTACGGTACAACATTTTAGCATTTTGGATAACGCCCTGATCCATCGGCTGCAAGATACTGGTCACATTAGGGGGCAGGTAAATCACAAAAATATTTCCGCTTCTTAACTTGTCTGCAGGAGGATGAGCTTTACAATTGTCAAGAAAAAGCACAATTGTAGTGTTTTCAGGACGTCCCATTTTTCTTAAATGTTCTTTTACACTAGGGACAAATACATGAAAAAACCACCAGGTAAATATTTCAGCATCCATCCATGAACTTTTCTGGTTTTTGTAGTCAACTGGAAGGTGTACAATTCCCTTCAGGCAGCGAGGCTTCCCATACTTGCCGATCACCAATAACTTTACCCTGTGAGTACCGGCGCCATTACCACACAACAGTAAAGTTAGCCTCTCCTTGTTTGCTTTGTACCCAACTGCAGTCTTTTCATGTGCCAGAGCCAATGTGGTCTTTGGCAGACATCTGTAGAAAGCTCCGGTCTCGTCTGCATTGTAGATTTGTTCGGGGGTCAAATTATATTTCGCAACTGTTCTTGTAAAATAGTCCCGAAAGTCACTTGCAGCATTTTCATCAGCCGACTTTTTTTCTCCACTAACATCCAGCTTTCTAATACCATGGCGAATCTTGAATTTATTTAACCATCCAATCGTGTAACCACACTCTGACTGGACCCCCATTTTTTCATGGAAAGATTTCGCTTTTTCAATAACCAAAGGGCCACTAACGCAAGTTCCTTCCCATGGTTTTAGGGCCAACCACTCCTACACTGCCTTGTCTACCTCCTCCTGCTTTGGTTTTCGTAACGTTTTCCGCGATTCCACGCCTAGTCCAGTCTCAGACTTCAAATAAAATAGCTTTAGTTGTTTAGCCTGTGCTTTTATATCGTACATAGTTGACAGGCCAATATTATATTGTTCTAGAATATTTTGTCTCCTTTCCCCACTTTCAAGTCTTTGGCAAATGTCTAGTTTGTCTTTAATCGATAATACGACACGTTTACGTGTTATTTTCTTTGCTGTCACTTTCGGCGTGTTGAAAGTACGGATGACTCAAAATACCACTCCGGTCGTCGGGTAGCACTGACCTTGCCCACGGACTGATAAACACTGAATTATCATAGCGCATGGCGCATTATGGCGGGAATAAACAGGTGGCGATAGGTGGCGCTCACGTCTACGGCGGCAAAATTAAAAGTTAAATATTTCGTTACTTTTTTATTTTTTAATACTATTTACTTACCTGCCACAAATTCCGGTTATTGGGTATCCGGATAAAAGGTATTTTCCTGTAGTCAGTAAATGACTATAATTTTAGTAAATAACTTTTAATTTACTTTAGTAAATAACTTGGTAATTTTACTCATCCCAGTTTGAATGTCGTAACATTGAATTTTCGATCTCGTATATTGAAAATAGACCCTAATTTACACATCTCGTATCATCGGATTCTCGTATATCGAATGCTCGTATAACGGGACCTCCCTGTATATATATTATATATATATATATATATATATATATATATATATATATATATATATATATATATATATATATATATATATATATATATATATATATACCATATTTGCCGGCGCATAAGACGCACCTCCGCATAAGACGCACCCTTATTTTATATAAATATTTTGAAGAAAAAAATTATTAGTGTTTTGAGGACATTTACTTTTCGTAAATTTATTCAAAGTTATTCAAAAAAAGATTTTGTAAGAGAAAACAAATGATTTTGAGCATGTACCCAAACACAATATTCACAGTGCAGTGAATGTGAATGAAAAATTATACTAGTTAAAATGTAAAGAGAATGTGCAGGGTAACCAAAATCGGTCATCATTTATTGCAGGATGCTCCACGAATTGATATTCTAATATTATCTACCTATGACATATAGCTTAGATTTAATGTTGTAGGTATGCCTTTGTTGCTTTTCTGCTATGTGTTTAGACTTTGTAGAAAATTTGCAGTAAAGATAATGGTATTATTTCGGTAGTGGGCTTTCAAAAGTCCTAGGATTCTTACCTCCATTATCGTGTAGCTTTCTTCATTCTGTGTATTTTGAGCCCCATTTCCCATGGCACAATAGAATATTAATGGCAATGGCAGTGTGAGGCTTGGCAATGTTTGCGGGGCGGGCCTGGAGGGGCAGGGCGGGCCTGGAGGGGCAGAGCGGGCCTGGAGGGGCAGGGCGGGCCTGGAGGGGCAGGCGGGCCTGGAGGGGCAGAGCGGGCCTGGAGGGGCAGGGCGGGCCTGGAGGGGCAGAGCGGGCCTGGAGGGGCAGGGCGGGCCTGGAGGGGCAGGGCGGGCCTGGAGGGGCAGGGCGGGCCTGGAGGGGCAGAGCGGGCCTGGAGGGGCAGGGCGGGCCTGGAGGGGCAGAGCGGGCCTGGAGGGGCAGGGCGGGCCTGGAGGGGCAGGGCGGGCCTGGAGGGGCAGAGCGGGCCTGGAGGGGCAGGGCGGGCCTGGAGGGGCAGGGCGGGCCTGGAGGGGCAGAGCGGGCCTGGAGGGGCAGGGCGGGCCTGGAGGGGCAGGGCGGGCCTGGAGGGGCAGGGCGGGCCTGGAGGGGCAGAGCGGGCCTGGAGGGGCAGGGCGGGCCTGGAGGGGCAGGGCGGGCCTGGAGGGGCAGAGCGGGCCTGGAGGGGCAGGGCGGGCCTGGAGGGGCAGGGCGGGCCTGGAGGGGCAGAGCGGGCCTGGAGGGGCAGGGCGGGCCTGGAGGGGCAGGGCGGGCCTGGAGGGGCAGGGCGGGCCTGGAGGGGCAGGGCGGGCCTGGAGGGGCAGGGCGGGCCTGGAGGGGCAGGGCGGGCCTGGAGGGGCAGGGCTGCGGCCTGGAGGGGCAGGGCGGGCCTGGAGGGGCAGGGCGGGCCTGGAGGGGCAGGGCGGGCCTGGAGGGGCAGGGCGGGCCTGGAGGGGCAGGGCGGGCCTGGAGGGGCAGGGCGGGCCTGGAGGGGCAGGGCGGGCCTGGAGGGGCAGAGCGGGCCTGGAGGGGCAGGGCGGGCCTGGAGGGGCAGGGCGGGCCTGGAGGGGCGGGGCGGGCCTGGAGGGGCAGGGCGGGCCTGGAGGGGCAGAGCGGGCCTGGAGGGGCAGGGCGGGCCTGGAGGGGCGGGGCGGGCCTGGAGGGGCAGGGCGGGCCTGGAGGGGCAGGGCGGGCACCCCCCCACACACACATATGTAAACTAACATTGATTTCTGACAAAAACGAGCCAGGTTAATTCAAAACACACCAAAACTATTCAGGAAAACTAAGTTTCGGCCTCGAAATCGGTGGTTACCCAATAACAAAAAATGACCAAGATATTACACTGTAAGGTAACCATCTCATACATTTTTTGTTATTGTTGAAGGGCACCGATGTCGGGATGGAAGATATTCGCCATGGTTTACACCTGTGAATCTATCCCAGTCGCGAGGGTTGATTAGTCTTTCTCCTTTTTGGCGCCGTGATGGGTCTTGGTCTTGGTGTGCTGTGTGGAAGGCTTCTGTCCCGTCTACAGGTATTGTTGCAGCATTTTTACTAGCACTCTTTCCAGTTACAGTTTACAATTTCCTTATCCATAGAGATACAGGGGTGAGGATTGATGGATCGAGGTGGTATAAAGGCCTACCCTGTCGCCCATCCATTTACAGTGTAGAGCGGCAGCGGTACTGCGGGAGGGGGGTCATGTTTACATATGACGGCCATCTTGGCAGCAGAAACCGCCACCTTGTTGCCCCACCTCTTGTTTTCTCTTAAACTCAAACTTTTTCTTAGTATTATGCATTACTGTTGATATTATTAGTAACACAATTACAAATTTGTGTTCAGTGGTCTACTGCTCAATACAGATCACTCGAGACCCCCTAGTAATACACCACCGGCCATTCTGCCTTCTCTGCCCGACCTCTCATTAGTAATATGGCCGCATTAGACGCAGGGTGAATTTTGCATTCCCTGTCTTGGAAAAAAACTGCGTCTTATGCACCGGCAAATACGGTATATATATATATATATATATATATATATATATATATATATATATATATATATATATATATATATATATATATATATATATATATATATATATATATATACAGTGGTACCTTGACTTACGAGTGCCCCAACTTACGAGTTTTCAGAGTTACGAGCAGTCGCTCGGTTGATTTTTTGCTTTGAGTTGCGAGCCAAAATCCGAGTTACGAGCGATTTTTTTTTTTTTTTTTTTTTTTTACGAGCGAGCTTCAGATACGCCGCCGCTAGTTGGCGCAGCAAACGCCACAACATCCGCCCAGCATCCCGCGTCTCACTCGTTCACTTCACGTGGTTACCTCGCCGTGGAAGCATCTCTGTTGTGTTGTGCTCACACAGGCGAATGCAAATTGCGGAGGGTGAGTGCAGTACGTTTAGCGGCAGTTCCACCCACAGCTGTTTCCAACAGCTGATACACAGAGTATAAACACTGGCGAATGCAAATTGCGGAGGGTGAGTGCAGTACGTTTAGCGGCAGTTCCACACACAGCTGTTTCCAACAGCTGATACACAGAGTATAAACACAGGCGAATGCAAATGGTGGAGGGTGAGTGCAGTACGTTTAGCGGCAGTTCCACACACAGCTGTTTCCAACAGCTGATACACAGAGTATAAACACAGGCGAATGCAAATGGTGGAGGGTGAGTGCAGTCCAGTCATATAGGTACAGTAAAAAAATTGGGGTGTTTTTTTTTGGGCTGGAACGGATTAATGGTATTTCAATTAATATCAATGGGGAAAACTGATTTGATATACGAGCAAATTGAGTTACGAGCTCGATCAATGAACGAATTAAACTCGTAAGTCAAGGTACCACTGTATATATATATAGTCAAACCTTGGGTTTCGAACGACTCCCTTTTCGAACAATTTGGTTCACGAACAGAATTTCAAACTCATAATTGCACCGGTTGCCGTACGATAACTCGGTTGCCGAACAAACTACTCGGCAACTGTGCACGTCAGTGACGGTCAGTCTCGCCGCGGCCCTCACTTAGTAAACAACCGCTACGACCTGCTCTTTGATTTTGACGATTTTTCTTGTGTTGTGCATTATTTCGGTGTTAGTTTACACTTGGACCGAAACTCCCTACCGTAGATAACACTAAAGTCGCCAAGACAACTTTTTTTTCGATTTAAAGACGTGTGGTGGCGTTAATAATACAGGGAGGTCCCGAAGATACGAGCAGTTAGGTTCCACCTGGCATACTCGTAAAGCGAAATCTGGTATAACGAAACACATAACTAATGGTAAAATATAGGTTTGGTTCCAGGACCCAATTTAAAAAAAAAGAGAAAAAAGACGTTTTTCAAGCTAAAATAAACTGTAGCAAACACAACAAACACACAGCGTCTATATTACCCACACTGTACTACCTATTCTGTAGAAAATCCATTCTGAAAGAGAAAATAGCACACAAAATAACATAACTGCACATTAATTAAACATAAAACATGCATAACAAGCAAAAAAGACGTTGTAATGTAGGGGACGCCGCGTGATACAAGAGAAGGTAGTGTAGCGGTCCCAAAGGGGAGGCGGTAGCGGAGTGGTTAGCGTCTCCGACTGGTGTTCTCGGTGACCCGAGTTCGATCCCCGAAGAAACCCAAAACCTTTTTGCACCGTCGAGTGGCCTAAGAACACCCACATGCCCTGCCCATCAACTCTACCTTCGATTGCGAGTGCATCGGAGGACACAGGGGGCCGGGCGGCATGAGCCTCTAATCACAGGTGTCACTATAAGAATCCTGCCTGCGCCACCACGGGCGAGGACCAACCATCATCAGAGCCCTCAAGTGAACCTCCAGAGCCTACCATCCGAGCCCTGGGTCACCACTGCCTACAGGCGCTATAGGCACAAATGTAAAAAAAAAAAAAGAGGTTGGGGCCGCACACTTGCTAATTACCCCTAAAGGTTAGGCCGCCCCATATGCTTAATTACCCTTCAGGTCACGCCTTGCTAGGGGTGACCTGACTGCAGTCCCAAGGTTGGGGCCGCACACTTGCTAATTACCCCTAAATGTCAGGCCGCCCCATATGCTTAATTACCCTTCAGGTCACGGCTTGCTAGGGGTGACCTCACTGGGGTCAACCAAATCCCCCTTTGTCCAGCCCGGGAGTGGTAGGGCGCGCATTTTGAACTTGATAATTTTACTCACCCCAGTTTGAATGCCGTAACATTGGATTTTCGATCTCGTATATTGAAAATAGACCCAAATTTACACATCTCGTATCATCGGATTCTCGTATACCGAATGCTCGTATAACGGGACCTCCCTGTACTTACATTTCTACATCCATGATTTCAGGAAGGTTAGAAGGGGCTATCTGGAGAGTCTGTGTCATTTTGTGTCTTCATCTGTGTCATATTATGGCTATAAATGAACAAATTACAAAAATATCAACAGAGTGGCGACCAACACTAAGGTATGTTCTGAGTGTCCTTAATTTCTGCCGTCGTCGTCGCCCGGAAAAAAAAACGAGTAGCAAAATTTTAAACCGTATATACTTGCAGATACAAAACATCAAACACTTTAACAGAGTAGATTATACAGTCTTGTTATAAACTACTGTGCATCATCTTCAGTGGCACAGACACATCAGTTAGTGATGCTATAATTCGTAATATTTGGCGGCTGGCGACATTATTGCAGCTGGTGACTAAAGTGTTATCTACGGTACACAATTGGGAGTTTGGTTTCTGTTTACCTTATTGGATTCTAGGAAATATTCTCTCTATGAGCTTCCGTCTCAAATCATTACTTTTGGAGATAATGACATGTTGTTTATAGGGAGGAGAGAGCCAGGGGTTTACGAGCGCCTCACTCTTCTTCCTCTTGTGACCTGCATCGCCTCTGTCTTCCCTTACCGCGGTCACTTATTTAATGCAGATTTGGCTTTAGTTAGGAGGTTAAAGCGTGGGATTAGGTTAGGTTAGGTTAGTGAGTGAGTCAAAATGTTAGACAGGGGGATAAGTTTGTTTAATTTTCATTTTTGTAAAAAGATGTCTTTATTTTGGGGTCAGGAACGGATTAATCCATTTTATATTATTTCTTATGGAAAAATGTGTTTCGGTTTTAGAACAATTCAGTTTTAGAACAACTTTTGGGAACTAATTAAGTTCAAAAACCGAGGTTTGACTGTATGTATAGACAGTCGACCCTTGATTTAACAGACCTCGGTTTAACGGACTTTGGATTTAACGGACTCCATTTGCGTGACAAATTTGCGGGCAAGAATGGCATGCCAGACCGCTTATTGCCGTTTGAATTGTCAACTCAACATAATGAATTATTTTTTCATTGTCAACTCAACGTAATGAATAATTTTTTCATTTAATTTTGGAATGCTTGGGTTTTAAGGAGTTTTGATGATCAGATATTAAGATATATAAGGAAGGAGCCTGTGTTGCTAGTGATTTAGTGGTAGAAGGTGTGTATTGTTTAAAATAGTGATTATTAGTGTTATGGCGTGGTCGCTGAAAGACTGTCTCCCTGTCACCTCAACACCTTAAATCACCCTTATTTAAGGTGACACACGGTGCTACACTGACCTAAATTGTGAGACGTGTATAAAACAGCTCATCACAACCATATAATATATATAATAATGAGCAACAGTCATGATAATAAGCATTACCTTTGACAGTCACGGCCTGTGTCTGGCTTGTTGTTGTTGTTCTTCTTCTTGTGACCTCTTCTGCTTGGGATCGCATTGTAGGTCTGTCAAACTCGAGCTCGATCTCAACACCTGTCTTCTTCTTTGCCACTCTGCAGCCCTTGCTTTAGTTTTCTTTCTTTTTCTTTTAGTTGTGATCCTATGTTTACCTTTCACTAGCCAGACGCTGAGAGGAAACACCAACATTTTAGGGATAAATCATCACTTTACAGCAGACTTCTTTCCTTTATATCTCATTTTGGGGTGATTATAATGCCTCATGATGATGCTGCTGCTGCTGCCGCGGCCGCGCTGCCAGGCGTGGATGAGCGCCTTGCTTGTATTTTCATATCTTTACTCATATGTATGAATAATAGCCATTCAAATGCGATTATATGCCTACACATAGCTACACGCTCTGGTTGTGTTTGTGATTATTTCTCATTTATTTCACAATTATTCCTGTGTTTTTCCTATATTTTCACACCCTTGGGAAAATACCCTCGCTCTAATGGACCATCGGCTTTAACAGACCACATCTCCCCCCTTTTAATCCGTTAAATCCAGAGTTGACTGTACATACTATATATATATATATATATATATATATATATATATATATATATATACATATATATATATATATATAATATATATATATATATATATATTGGACAAGGGTCCTACAGCCCTGTCCTACACTCTACATTGCTCCCTTCTGCGCCGCCCTCCATCCCTGTCTACAGCTGTACGGAGCCATTCCTTCATGACCTTTTCTATGTCTGTGGTGGTTGCAATCTGATGCTGTTGATGTCTTCGAACAGTTTCTGAAATTAAAGGTATTTGTTAGTAAAAAAATTACTGATAAAATAAATATAGTAAATGCATGGAAGAATCGTAGCAGATATCTAAATCTACCTGTCAACCTACATACCAGGCTGACATCCCCCTTAATGGGGTAGTCGAGACAAGGCATCAACAAAAACATTCACATGCATTCCCTAATATCTATGTTCCACAAATACATTCCCTCACATCGTTGTCTCTAGACCTCGACGGGAGAGGACCGATCCTCACCGCACCACACTATGCGGGGGCAGTTTTGCAGCACAACCTGTGATTTCCACAGCAGGGCCCGACAGCAGAGCTGCTTTATCCCTGCTGCACCATAATACAGCTAAGTATTAATTATCCGACCTTGGGGGACCGAAGGTAGGTCGGATAATTGGAATAGTCGGATGTTGGGATATCACAGTAACCATAAACGTAAGGACAAAATGGTATAGAACATAAAAGATGCAGCTCTTGAAGGCCGATCCAGTGGTATACGCGAAAGTAAAATTCATGCATAAATAAAGCCACAAATAAATATTTTCTAAAAACTAAAAAAAACGAAGTAAAATAAATGGCCAAAACAAGACACAATGTGGTGGTGAAAAAAGTCGGTTGTTTGGACAAGTCGGATGTTTGGAGGTCGGATGTTGGGAATTTGGCTGTAGACCCATCCCCTTCCCTACACCTGGACCAATCAGCTGATCAGACCGGATGCAGAAAAAACTCCAGTCGACGCCGCATCTCTTTTTATGCCTTCACAACTGTCTCCATTCATCCTTATCACGCACAACCACTCGTCCTTGCTCCACAGACATCCCTCAGGCATCTAACACTTTCTTCACACTGGCCATCCATCTCATTCCTTGTCTTTCACTTAGCCTCACACCTCTCACAGCAGATCTAGTCATCTCTTTCATCAACTTTACAACTTTAGAAAATAGAAAGTTGAACTTTTAATGTAATCTAATCTGCTCTGACACCTTCTCCCCACTCTCTCAAGGGGGAGACCACAGACGCCTCCATTTGCTCCTATTCATACACTCTACTCATACACTCCCCCTTTCTCTCAAGTATTCCAATGCTGTCCTCATGAATAAGGGACATTCTTCACGGTACCCGGACAGTTTGCCTACGGACAGTTTGCCTACGGACAATATGCCTACGGACAGTTTGCCTACGGACAGTTTGCCTACGGACAATATGCCTATGGACAGTTTGCCTACGGACAGTTTGCCTACGGACAATATGCCTACGGACAGTTTGCCTACGGACAGTTTGCCTACGGACAATATGCCTACGGACAGTTTGCCTACCGGAAAATGTGCCTACGGACAATGTGCCTGCGGACAATATGCCTACGGACAATGTGCCTACCGGACAATGTGCCTATGGACAGTTTGCCTACCGGACAGTTTGCCTACCGGACATTATGCCTACCGGACATTTTGTCTAACAATGAAAGATGTTAGGCAAACAACTGTTAGCGATGCCTAGCGAACAACTGTTTCATAAACAAGTGAGGGTATTCTTGATAAATCATTATCAATCTAAACAGTGTGTCCCTACAGCTAGTAAAGAAGTGGTATATTGTAGTATTCCTTTAGCCAGACACGGTTACACCAAACACCAAGTGCGCACACGAGTTTATTAATGCGGGACTATGTATAAGTTACAGCGGTGTCGGGTAGACTGCCGGAACACAGGAACTCCTTCATGTCTGATGAAATGGGGAAAGGCAGTCAGGTCATCACAGCTGCCAGGGCTTGCCCCAAGGTCATTAGGCGACTAGGGTTAAGCCCATCATTGCAGTGATTTAAAGTGAGGTCGCATAAGAGGTCACTACAATATTTATCCTTACCTTATTACAAACAAGTGTCTGTTATGATGGAAAAAAAATCAAAATATGTATATTTGTTATGCCAGATCAA
The DNA here is from genome assembly GCA_016584305.1 of Chionoecetes opilio. Taxonomy (NCBI): domain Eukaryota; kingdom Metazoa; phylum Arthropoda; class Malacostraca; order Decapoda; family Majidae; genus Chionoecetes; species Chionoecetes opilio. Next base: position 87,155 of record JACEEZ010025093.1, read on the forward strand.
CTTACACTAATTGCACTTATGCTCGTCACTAGCTGACCAGTGGATTGCCCTCACTGCCTAGTTAGGTATATTGCAAGTTCCAACGAGCACAGTGGTCAGTAGTGGTTCCCAAACCACTTTTGGGAACAGTGGTTCCCAAACCACTTTTGGGAACAGTGGTTCCCAAACCACTTTTGGGAACAGTGGTTCCCAAACCACTTTTGGGAACAGTGGTTCCCAAACCCATGGTCGCGACCCAAATGAGGGTCACGAGGGTGTTTCTGAGGGTCGTTGGACAGTTTTGCGAAAAAAAAAAAGGCATAATTATGATATTACAATATAAAGGCAGAGTTTTTAAATTACAGTTAAGTCAAATTCAAAAATATTACAATTTATAGTTGCATGACTGCAGCAGCCCAGCATGAGGCGGTGGGCAGGCAGTGGCAGAGTGGTTAGCGTCTCCGAGTGGCGTTCTCGGTGACACGAGTTCGATCCCCGATGAGAACCAATGTCCACTTAAAAATCTTTCTACAATCGTCGAGTGGCCTAAGAACACCCACATGCTGCCCATTAACTCTACCTTCGATTGCGAGTGCATCGGAGGACACAGGGGGGAGGCATGAGCCTCTTATCACAGGCGTCACTATAAAAAAAATTCTGCTTGGCCACCACGGGCGAGGGCCATCTATCACTGTCCTCGAGTGAGCCTCCAGGGCCTACCATCCCACCCCTGGAGGTCACTGCCTATAGGTGCTATAGGCCAAGAAGAATGTGTAAAACTAAATCAAATTGATGCTCCCTCGAGTTCAGTTTTTTCTCTGGAGAATGTTTCCTTGGCATCCTTTGAAGTGGCATGGATAATTGCAAGATGCAAAAAGACTCATAACCTAGGAGAGGAGCTGGTAAAGCTAGCAGCAGTGGCAATGGTAAAATCTGTTGGTGGAGCAGATTGGTACAGCCAAGAAGGTTGAATAGGCACCACTTTCTAACAATAACTAGCATTAAACGTATAACTGATTTCATTTCAAAAAATATTTTGGTTCAACTGATTGTAGAAAAAGCAGATACATTTTCTTTGCAGACGGATGAGTCAGTGGATATTGCAGGGGACCCTCAAATAAGGTTATTTGTAAGGTACAGACAGAGGAGATGATACTCTGGAATATTTTTTCATCTGCAGTGCTCTGTCAAGTACCACCACTAGAGAAGAAATCTTGAATATTATAAAAAAATAAATTCAAGAAACATGCGCGAAGACTATACGTCCCACTGTAGTGGTTGCATTGTTTGGCTGTGTGCACTGACGGAGCTCCATCAAAAGTGGGAAGTCCGTGTGGGTTTTGTTGGTGGCATTAAAGCACAAAACCCTGATGGCATAATATTTCACTGTTTTTTACATTGAGAAAACCTTGCTGACATCTTTTGTAACCAGACCTCCATGCAGTTTTAGATAATGCTATCTAAATTGTGCAGTTTGTCAGGGCCAAGGCTTTAAACTCATAATTTTCCATAATATGTGTGACATGCGATCACATCACAAAAACTTGCTCACCGGTCGTATTGTTTACATTTGGGCACACGACACTCACGGTTCACCTGCACAGCCTCCGTTAGTCCCCTGACCCCCACTGCCCCTGGTGCAGGAACGTCTCTTGAGACTATTGAACACTTTCTGCTGCCTCCCGCCAGGTGGCAGCATGCTCAGTGGACGTAAAAGTCCGCGGCGGGGTAGTTGATATTGCCGGACAGTAAATACTAGAATAGGATAAACGTCCAGGGGTGGGTAATGTCATCGGACTTTTGCGGTTCCCGGACCAGTGCTCCCCCCTATTAGTCCGGGAAAATGAGGTTTGTGTGTATATATATCTATAATAATATAAGTGAAAGTGTGTGTGTGTGTATGTCTGTGTGTGTGTGTGTGTGTGTGTGTGTGTGTGTGTGTGTGTGTGTCCGCTATAGGTTCCGCCCCCCGTGGCGCAATCCCATCATATGGCACAGTTTGGGAACCAGGTTGACCAGGAGAAGGTTTTAAGGCCCTTTTGGGGATGATCCGATCACTTTTTTTTTTTTTTTTTTTAGCAGCCTATTAGCGAGAATTGTGAAAAAAAAAGTGGGTTGCGAGAATTGAGGAAACCTTGATGTAGGGTGATGGTGGGGTGATGGGTAATGGGTGTGGGGTGATGGGTGAGTGAATGGGTGGGGGGTGATGGGTTGGGGGTGATGGGTGATGGGTGAGTGAATGGGTGTGTGGTGATGGGTAATGGGTGAGTGAATGGGTGGGGGGTGATGGGTAATGGGTGAGTGAATGGGTGTGTGGTGATGGGTAATGGGTGAGTGAAAGGGCGGGGGGTGATGGGTAATGGGTGAGTGAATGGGTGGGGGGTGATGGGTAATGGGTGAGTGAATGGGTGGGGGATGATGGGTAATGGGTGAGTGAATGGGTGGGGGGTGATGGGTAATGGGTGAGTGAATGGGTTGGGGGTGATGTGAATGGGTTGGCGTTAATACATACATTTCTACATCCATGATTTCAGGAAAGTTAGAAGGGGCTATCTGGAGAGTCTGTGTTTGGTGGGCCGAAGGCCCACCAATAGCCCTCCGCAGGAGCTAGCCAAAAAGTCCGCCCGGAGGGCGGCTTTGCGGCTAGTATATATATATATATATATATATATATATATATATATATATATATATATATATACAGGGAGGTCCCGAAGATACGAGCAGTTAGGTTCCACCTGGTATACTCGTAAAGCGAAATCTCGTATAGCGAAATACACACAAACCTCGATATAATGGACCTCGATGTAACGGACTCCATTTGCGTGACTTTTTTTTTTTTTTTTTTTTTTTTTTTTTGCATATCAGACCGCTTATCGCCGCTCGAATTGTCAACTCAACATAATTGTAATATTTTCTCATTTTACTTTGGAATGCTTGGGATTTAAGGAGTTTTGATGTATCACATATTAAGATATATAAGGAAGGAGCCTGTGTTGCTAGTGATTTAGTGGTAGAAGGTGTGTATTGTTTAAAATAGTGACTATTAGTGTTATGGCGTGGCCGCTGCTACGTCTCCCTGTCACCTCAACACCCTAAATCACCCTTATCTAAGGTGACACGCAGTGCTACACTGACCTAAATAGTGACACGTGTATAGAACTGCACTTCACAACCATATAATATATATAATAATGAGCATTAGTCATGATAATAAGCAATACCTTTGTAGGCCACGGCTGAATCTGGCTCGTAGTTTGTTTACCTTTCACTAGAGCTTGAGCTTGACTAGCCAGACGGTGAGAGAAAGCATCAACATTTTAGGGATAACCCATCACTTTACGGGAGACTTTTTCTTCCTTTTTATCTATTTTGGGGTGATTATAATGTCTCATGATGCTGCTGCTGCTGCCGCGGCCGCGCTGCCAGGCGTGGATGAGCGCTTTGAAAGTATTTTCATATCTTTACTCATATGTATGAATAATAGCAATTCAAATGTGATTATATGTCTACATTCAACTAGAATAATTAATTTCATAGCATACCAAGCAGTAATGAGCGAGCCTGGATACTTACTACCTCTCCTAGTACCAGTCCTGAACAGTCGTGGGCGAGTGTGCCAAATCCCTGATGTAGTCACTGTTTACCTCCCAACATAGCTACATGGTCTGGTTGTGTTTGAGATTATTTCTCATTTATTTCACGTGTAGGAGCGGACCAAATTCAGCATGTAGTGCCAGTCACTGTTTACCTCCCAACAAGCTACACAGTCTGGTTATGTGTGATTATTTTAAAAAAAAAAAAAAAAAAAAAAAAAAAAAAAAAAAATCCACCCTTGGGAAAATACCCTCGCTATAACGGACAATCGGCTTTAACGGACCACTCCTCCCCCGTTTAGTCCGTTATATCGAGGTTTAACTGTACATAACTAATGGTAAAATAGAGGTTTGGTTCCAGGACCCCATCAAAGACATGTTTTTCAAGCTAAAATAAACTATAGCAAACACAACAAACACACAGCGTCTATATTACCCACACTGTACTACCTATTCTGTAGAAAAAGCATTCTGAAAGAGAAAATAGCACACAAAATAACATAACTGCACATTAATTAAACATAAAACATGCATAACAAGCAAAAAAGACGTTGTAATGTAGGGGACGCCGCGTGATACAAGAGAAGGTAGTGTAGCGGTCCCAAGGTTGGGGCCGCACACCTGGCTAATTACCGCTAAAGGTCGAGCCGCTCCATATGCTTAATTACCCTTCAGGTCACGCATTGCTAGGGGTGACCCGGGAGTCCTGTATTCAGGCAGTTACCTACCTACCACGACAGAGGCAACACATCACTCCTCTCCCTGTGTTCCTCATGGCATCCCTCCGCTGTGCTTACCTACATTCCCGCCGTAATAAACTTGTGTGTGAACGCTGTGTTAGGTAGGTAAGGGACAAGGGAGGGTGCGCAGACCTATTCCACTGCCCACAAACTTGTCTCTGTGCATCTGAATCATTGTACATCATCATACAGCACAGATGCATACGTGGTAGGGCGCGCATTTCAAACTTGGTAATTTTACTCACGCCAGTTTGAATGTCGTAGCATTGGATTTTCGATCTCGTATATTGAAAATAGACCCTAATTTACTCAGCTCGTATCATTGATTTTTCGTATACCGAATGCTCGTATAACGGGACCTCCCTGTGTATATATATATATATATATATATATATATATATATATATATATATATATATATATATATATATATATATATATATATATATATATATATATATATTATATATATATAGACAGTACATGTATATATATTGAAAACTAAATAAGGTAGTTTAGGGTAATCTAGGGCTATCACTATAACTGTCCAAGGTAAAGAACATTTTTCCTGTGGAAACACTGAGGCAAACTGTCCGTAGGCAAAGTGTCCGGTAGGCAAAGTGTCCGTAGGCAAAGTGTCCGTAGGCAAAGTGTCCGTAGGCAAAGTGTCCGTAGGCAAAGTGTCCGTAGGCAAAGTGTCCGGTAGGCAAAGTGTCCGTAGGCAAAGTGTCCGGTAGGCAAAGTGTCCGTAGGCAAAGTGTCCGTAGGCAAAGTGTCCGTAGGCAAGTGTCCGGTAGGCAAAGTGTCCGTAGCAAAGTGTCCGTAGGCAAAGTGTCCGGTAGGCAAAGTGTCCGGTAGGCAAACTGTCCGTAGGCAAAGTGTCCGGTAGGCAAAGTGTCCGGTAGGCAAAGTGCCCGTAGGCAAATTGTCCGTAGGCAAAGTGTCCGTAGGCAAAGTGTCCGTAGGCAAAGTGTCCGGTAGGCAAATTGTCCGTAGGCAAAGTGTCCGGTAGGCAAACTGTCCGTAGGCAAACTGTCCGTAGGCAAAGTGTCCGGTAGGCAAAGTGTCCGGTAGGCAAAGTGTCCGTAGGCAAAGTGTCCGGTAGGCAAAGTGTCTGTAGGCAAAGTGTCCGGTAGGCAAATAGTCCGTAGGCAAACTGTCCGTAGGCAAAGTGTCCGTAGGCAAAGTGTCCGTAGGCAAAGTGTCCGTAGGCAAAGTGTCCGTAGGCAAAGTGTCCGTAGGCAAAGTGTCCGTAGGCAAACTGTCCGGTAGGCAAAGTGTCCGGCCACGATTCTTCAGCCATCCACAGCATCCACTACACTTTTATATGTTGATGGCTTTAAGATATAAAGCTATAGGCATTGCATAATAACACATTGGGTCCATGACATTGAGAAATAACTGACTGAAGCCATGTGTGTATGCATGTATAGTGATATATGCACTGATATACCCATACTGATACATACACACACATATGGGGGTTGTGGGTTCTCCGTACAGCAGTGGTTAGCACACTCGGTTCACAACCAAGAAATCCTGGGTTCGATCCCCGGGTGGAGCGGAGAAAGATAGGCGGTCTCCTTAAAACCCGAGCCCCTGTCCACCCAGCAGTGAATGGGTACCGGATGGTAGCCGGGGGTTGTTGCCCGCCTCCCGGGGTGATGGCTTCGCCCAACAGTAAGCACCAAGGAAGCAAAATAAAAATGTAGATATGGAGACAGGATTATATGTGTAGCTCAGGCCCTGTAAAATACAACTAGGTACACATATACACATATCTAATATGATTTATATAATTCATGAAAGAATGAAAGCAAGCAGTTTTACAAGTACAATAAACCCTTCATGCTCGCGGGTTTCAGGCTCGCGGATTTGATTACTCGCGGGTTTTCAACCCTTGGGATAAATAATAATAAATACAGGTAATTAAATATAATTTTAAAATACGAAAAGTATTTTTCATAAAAACTACTGTGCATGCCTCTTCAGTGGCACATAAAAGTCTGTAGTGATGCTAAAATTCGCAATATATGGCGCCTGGCGACATTAGTGCAGTGGCGAGTGACTGGCGACTAGTGTTATCTACGGACTACGGTAGCCACACACTGGTGGGCTGAGCGCTGCGTGCACACCTCACCTTCCTCAAGCCACCACCAGACCAGACACAACAGTGAACATTTAAGCAGTGGCAACCCCATCACCCTCAAACACAGGGAGGAGCACTGGAGCAGGCTGGTGTGGTGGACAATCTGGCCGTGGTGCGAGGCATAGCTTTGTGCCAGCCACCCCAACACAACACACCCCAACACACCCTCACCGTTGGCCCACAGCGATCCACGGGGGTTCAGCGTCCACTTCCTCCTCCTTCTGGGCTCAGCCATAGGCCTAGCCATGGTGGTGGTGGTGGTGGGGAGGAATAGTGTTGTGATGTAACCCTGGCAGCGGCTACACGTGTGTCGCGGCCTCAGTCAGCTGTTATGGGTTGTTGCTGATGATGACAGTGTTCAGTTCAGTTGTTGGTAGTCTGGCCTTTTTTATCGGCACTCCCTGATGTGATGTTCGATGTTTGAAAAATTTCGTCAGTTATCGACGCAGCTGAGATGGATCTGCACTGTAACCAGACAGCTCTCTCTCAGACTACCCCTAGAGAGCTGTCTGCCAGTGCTTATAGTGTTGGGGGAAGCCACCACCCCGGGAGGCGGGTTACAAACCCCCGGCTAACACCCGGTACCTATTCACTGCTGGGTGGACAGGGGCTCGGGTTTTAAGGAAACAGCCCAACTGTATCATTATCATTATCATTCAAGCAACAAAATCCATTTTCTTTATACCGTAAGCCTATTTTCGGGGCGGGAGGGGTAACTAATGTCATGCTCGCGGATTTACGATACTCGCGGGTGTCTCTGTTCCCTAACCCCCGCGAGCATGAAGGGTTTATTGTATATGCAATGCATCAATCTATTCTCAGACAATACTAACAATCTAACAGACAATACTAACAATCTAACAGACAATACTAACAATCTAACAGACAGTACTAACAATCTAACAGACAGTACTAACAATCTAACAGACAATACTAACAATCTAACAGACACTACTAACAATCTAACAGACAATACTAACAATCTAACAGACAATACTAACAATCTAACAGACACTACTAACAATCTAACAGACAATACTAACATCTGGACGTTATAACAAATAAAAACAAGAAATCACCGGCTATGTAAGAGCCTGTTTGCCAAGTAAGAAATTTGATTCAGTGGCTACAGAAGAACCTACGTGCTAAATGCTTTACAGCCTTCTATAAGCTACATAACCATGAGAAAAAATACTTACTGATGAGAGTTTCCCTCAACTTCAAGACACGAAATGGCCTCTTGTTTCCCTTTCCACACCAGTTGTACTGCATGGCCAAGGAGCCGGCCACGACCCTCCTCATGAGGCGGCGGACAGTATCCTCAAGTCCTGTCCCGCCCACCAAGTATAGCTCACAAATCTGCAAGTAAAGAATATATTGAAATTTAAAAAATCACGCCCATCATCCATGATAAAAGTAAGGGTGAATTCATTGTACAGACATAAGCAATTCATTCTAAAAGACTGAAACTGTCCTCATGGCCTCATATATATTAGCTATTCAATTAATGATGTTCAATTAATGATGTTTTTGTAAAGTTGACCAAGAAAAAGACCTTGGTGTCATAATTCCAAACGACCTAAAGCCTAACCACCAATGTATGGAGACCACCTATTAATATCTAGGTTAGGGTATATTTAAATAACTCAACAAAACCTAACTCAAACCATTCCAAGCCGGATTCAAATATATATTGATAAAATAATTCTTAGGTTCCTGAAAACCATCCCACCATTAACTCTAGCCTAATATCATTGCCTTGAACATATTGCTTTACAAATGTACAGGACCGACATCAGTATATATGTAACGTAGAGATGTACTGGTGTTAACCCTCTCGCATGCCTTGATTATATTTATGAATTCTTGGTCGTGGCAGCGCATGGGAGAGGCTCAGAAGGACTTTTTTACGCGTACAAAAATTTACTTTCCAGTGTATTTTTATCCCCTACCAAATACTCTTATCAGTGTAAATGTTATACTGTTTTCTTTGGATATGTTTTCTCTATAAGATTATTGCATAACAAACTATAGAGCACACTGAATAAATGCCATTATGGGACTCTGAATGGATAGGCATAAACAGTAATTGACCAACTCTTCACTAGAAATTTTTTCTTCTGAGAAAACATTCGACGTGTTGCATACCAAAAGAAGCGGAATTGTATCAGTCTTCCATAGCAACCATTAGTTTTCTGATAAGGGGATGGGCTCCGTGGTAAAAGTGGCATAAACTAAACATTGCTCGCCAAACAATACATTATTTTACATTTTCTTGATTTGTTCAGCAATGTTATGTGATAGAGCTTTAAGTTTTGTTTCACTGTGTAGAGCTTCTGAAAACAAAGAAAATTAATATAAGCTTTTAGTTATATGTCAAAAAAAAAAATTGGCGAATATTTCTTTAATATTTTATCAAACAGCCAATTATCACGGACAGTGTAGTATGTTCCCACCTTCTTTTCTCGAAACTTTTCTCACTAAAGTAATTTTACTATGTATACATTATGTATGACATTTTTCATCAGCAGTTCTGGGATGTCTTCAGAATATTCGTATCTGCAATATTTCCTGAGATATATCCGTGTAAGCTTGACCAGCTACTAGCAGTGAAATATTATTTACAACCTATATATTTTGGTTAGTTGGTTTGGAAAATATGCACTAAATTTTTATTGATGATATATCCAGACTGTAAAGACAAGAATGCCACTAAGCGATAGTTTCTAGCCTCAATATTTTTTGGAGATGGAGAAGTTTTGAGCTAAACCCCATTCTCCTCTGCCCTCATATAGTCACCGCCTTCCGTCTCATGCTTCCAATATTTGATGAAATATACTGTAGTAACAAGAAATAATTTTTTTTATGCATACACTCACATACCCATACACATACGCCCACAGTCAAGCATAACAACGATCCAAGATACGCTTGTTTCAGTATATTTTTCAAACACACAAAACCATATACAGGGAGGTCCCGTTATACCAGCATTCGGTATACGAGAATCCGATGATACGAGATGTGTAAATTAGGGTCTATTTTCAATATACGAGATCGAAAATTCAATGATACGACATTCAAACTGGGGTGAGTAAAATTATCAAGTTAAAAATGCGCGCCCTACCACTCCCGGGCTGGACAAAGGGGGATTTGGTTGACCCCAGACAGGTCACCCCTAGCAAGCCTTGACCTGAAGGGTAATCAAGCATATGGCGCGGCCTGACATTTAGGGGTAATTAGCAGGTGTGGGGCCGCAACCTTGGGACCGCTACACTACCTTCTCTTGTATCACGCGGCGTCCCCTACATTACAACGTCTTTTTTGCTTGTTATGCATGTTTTATGTTTAATTAATGTGCAGTTATGTTATTGTGTGTGCTATTTTCTCTTTCAGAATGCTTTTCCTACAGAATAGGTAGTACAGTGTGGGTAATATAGACGCTGTGTGTTTGTTGTGTTTGCTAGAGTTTATTTTAGCTTGAAAAACATGTTGTAGTTTTTTTGTTTTTTTTAATTAAAGGGGTCCTGGAACCAAACCTATATTTTACCATTGGTTATGTGTTTTGTTATACCAGATTTTGCTTTATGAGTATGCCAGGTGGAACCTAACTGCTCGTATCTTCGGGACCTCCCTGTACAGTACAGGGAGGTCCCTAAGATACGAGCAGTTAGGTTCCACCTGGCATACTTGTAAAGCAAAATCTGGTATAACAAAACACATAACTAATGGTAAAATATAGGTTTGGTTCCAGGACCATCAATTAAAAAAAAAAAAAGAAAAAAAAAAAGACATGTTTTTCAAGCTAAAATAAACTATAGCAAACACAACAAACACACAGCGTCTATATTACCCACACTGTACTACCTATTCTGTAGAAAA
>JACEEZ010025093.1:102500-132500 GCA_016584305.1 Chionoecetes opilio
GAGACACCCTTGCGTGATGGAGCTGACATCTTGAAATACAGTACTGTATGATGTAATCCCAAAACACTTAAAATAGGTGGCAAAGTAAAGCAAAGGTCGGGAACCAGCGTGTAGGCTGTCAGCTGCTGAGCCGTGTTTATGTCGTCAAAGCACCGTCTTGGATACGAATTCCGTTTTTTGTCGAAATTGAAAAGGATTGGTTTTTGCTTCAAAAACACAACAAGCTTGGTAGGGGCCAAAATAATAATCAATGCAAAACATTGCAAACAATATCACAAAGTAGTATAACACACATTTCAGCAAGTGTTATTGGATTGGAATTCGTAATCCAAGACAGTGCTTGGACGACAAAAACACAGCTCAGCCTACGCGCTGGTTCCCGACCTTTGCTTTACTTTGCCACCTATTTTACGTGTTTTGGGATGACATCATACAGTACTGTATATCAAGATGTCAGCTCCATCACGCAAGGTGTCTCAGCAGGAAGGGAATGAAATTGAAGAGCCTGAGCCTGCAGGAAAAGGTGAAAGTGCTGGCAAGGATGGATGCAGGTGCATTCATGCGTGCTATTTGTGCTGAGTTTGATATAAAATCCAGCACATTCTACCCGTTCACTGGTAAGTGTAGTTTTTATGCTTTTACAGTACAGGGAGGACCCGTTATACGAGCATTCGGTATACGAGAATCCGATGATACGAGATGTGTAAATTAGGGTCTATTTTCAATATACGAGATCGAAAATCCAATGCTACGACATTCAAACTGGGGTGATTAAAATGATCAAGTTCAAAATGCGTGCCCTACCACTCCCGGGCTGGACAAAGGGGGATTTGGTTGACCCCAGTGAGGTCACCCTTAGCAAGCCGTGACCTGAAGGGTAATTAAGCATATGGCGCGGCCTGACCTTTAGGGGTAATTAGCAGGTGTGCGGCCGCAACCTTGGGACCGCTACACTACCCTCTCTTGTATCACGCGGCGTCCCCTACATTACAACGTCTTTTTTGCTTGTTATGCATGTTTTATGTTTAATTAATGTGCAGTTATGTTATTTTGTGTGCTATTTTCTCTTTCAGAATGCTTTTTCTACAGAATAGGTAGTACAGTGTGGGTAATATAGACGCTGTGTGTTTGTTGTGTTTGCTATAGTTTATTTTAGCTTGAAAAACATGTCTTTTTTTTCTTTTTCTTTTTAATTGATGGGGTCCTGGAACCAAACCTATATTTTACCATTAGTTATGTGTTTCGTTATACCAGATTTTGATTTACGAGTATGCCAGGTGGAACCTAACTGCTCGTATCTTCGGGACCTCCCTGTACATTGATATACATTCAAGTTTGTTTAGCGACTATAAGAATTCTGGCAAAAGTCCCGCGTACACAGAGAGAGATATTGTCACACAGGTATCCGCAGTTTAAGGGTTAACTAACCCCTTCCTCTCTCTCTTCTTACGAATCACTTTATGTAGTTCCCTGCTTTCTGAAACTCCTCCTAGTGTCGCAGGTTTCCTTTACCCCGACCCCAGTGTCTAATCCCCGGTTCTCTATCTTAAAAAAGCCTGCAGTGCACCTACCTCCCTTTCAATGGATTCAGACAAGATATGAACTCCTTTCCTCGAAAGGTGCACCCCCTCCCTGTGGTAGAGGTGGTTATGCCTGAAAGAAATAATTACCAGGTAGTGAAGGCACATGTACTGTTGGGGTTGGTGGCTTTGGTAGCACTGGCAGGGATCTTACATGGCTTGCCATCCCACTGGAACCTTCGCCCTCACTGCTGCTGCCGGAGTCAGTGCTCTTACCAAACCTGAATTTCTTTCTGGTGTTAAGGCAAGGGCTGTCCTCTGAGCTTGAATCAGGGTAGCAATTTGGTGACCTGGTGGAAGACATTTAAAAAAAAAAAAATATATATATATATATATAGGATTCATGTTATGATTTCTTTCATGTTTGAAAGGAAAACAACAATTAAACTATGTCAACTAGGCACGGGTGCCGGAGCAGGACAACAATTGAAGACACAGACAATGATGAAATACTACAACTGACGACACAAAGAGTGCAGCACTACATGGCTACAGCAACACTGAAAACACAGCAACCAGCCTCTGTAAAGACGCTAATGTAGGAAACAGGAAGGATATTAACAAAGGACATCCTGCACAACCTGAAGCTGTTCTAAAATATTAAACACTCTTTTTTCAAATTATTTTCATTGCATTGTAGTTTGCCATCTAGGTAATAGATCTGTGGTGCTAATACATCATGCAGGCTACAAGAGCGCTACAACAGTAACTTATACCCTTATAGTATGTAACAATAAGCTTTTTTGTGCATATTTGACTCATCCTTATCTCAAGTATGAAAATATGGACTGTGGTGTAAAATTTATATGAGAGAGAGGGTGAGAGAGGACTCTATAGGTGTCTTGCACTGACGTCACGACCTAGCGTCTTCAAGCCAAATGCCGCCGTCTTCAAGCCAAATGCCGCCCGTCGGAGCGAGCTGGAGGACCAACAAACTCCACTTGCCGCCCGTGTTTGCCAGCTTATGGTAATTTTCCCCTACAAAATATATTTTTATCAGTGATATACTGATAAACATATATTTGGTAGGGGAAAATTACCATAAGCTGGCAAACACGGGCGGCAAGTGGAGTTTGTTGGTCCTCCAGCTCGCATTTCCCGCGCCTGTCGCAGCCACAACAAGGGCTGTGACGTCACGTGCAAGACACCTATTTAGACACTGCAAGATGCCAGAAGCCACGAAACCTTTCTTTTTTCCTACTGTTCCTAGATAGCATGATCGTGTCACCGTTGCAATAAAGCATCACGTGATAGCCTTCTAGATGTCCTTATATATGTTATGGTATCGGCACTGGGTCAAGTTACTGCAGTTACAGATTGATGTAATAGCTATGAACAAGAAAAACAAGCTACCTTCTGCTTCTCTTTGACTGACGATAACTTGCATCTCTGTCGCTGGTTTCGTCAACAGTCTGCAGGTCAGACTGAAATTCGGCTAACCGCAACTTCTGGCGTGCTTTATTGTAGGAATCTGTAGATATAGTACCAACAATTAGGTATTGTAGGAATCTGTAGATATAGTACCAACAATTAGGTATTGTAGGAATCTGTAGATATAGTACCAACAATTAGGTATTGTAGGAATCTGTAGATATAGTACCAACAATTAGGTATTGTAGGAGTCTGTAGATATAGTACCAACAATTAGGTGTAACACAGACAAGAAAAGTTTGAATTACTAATACAGATAATGCAAGCCAGTATAGGCGCATTAAAAAATAGTCCATCATGCCTGTACAGGTTCTTTGCTCTTCATGAAGTCGAGTACTGTATAGTATATGTAGTCTAGAATACTATTATGCCTCTTTCCTGGAAACTCAAGGATCTGGAGTGGCCACGCTAATGCCTCCACTTGCTCTTGTCCCTACACCTCACCCCTAATTCAAGGCACTTATATTTGCTACTCCTTAAACACCTATTAACATTGTAATGTGTTTCCTTAGTCTCAGGAAACTCCATCAAATGGAACAATTTCCAGATCATTATGATGGGAAATGAAATACAAAACAGCACAGCATAAACACATCTATACATAAATAAATGGGCTGCCAATTTTAAATATATACAATTCTAAAAATATACAAGTTTTGCAGCATTGTACATACAAACCCTTGTTCAAGTGTTACTCACATAAATGCTGTACTTACCTAATAACAGAAGTTTGATTTGCTACCGGAATGTTATTATGTAATTACCTGACTTGTAAAGGACTCTGACAGGATGTCTCATCCACGTAGAGATTGCCGTTTCCCTACTGCGGACAGCAGTGTTGATCTTTGTGGAGGAGTAGAAGGGAGGCCAGGCTGCCGTGCCTTCCCCAGTCAGCCAGTTGGAAGGTACTATGGCACACTCATTGGCCTCGGGGAACTCCACAACATTGTACAGTTTTCCACCTGTGCTCACATTTTTACTTTCTGTCTCACAATGAGTAAATGAAATGTTATCATCATCCAAAAAACTGGAATTAGCCTTGAGCTCCGTTGCATGGCCATGGTCTGATATGTTAATTATCTTTTCATGAGGTATATATTCCATGGCAGTCATGTGTTCACAGTCAACATGAGTCAGAGAGCACGGGGCGGCCACTTCTGAATATTCCCCATTGTCTATCAATAGAGGATCCAGGTGCTCTGTTACTCTTCGCTTGATTTTTCTTTTTCTTGTCCAGTATGAATTATTGCTTGCATTTGCCATATCTGATACTCACAAGTGTCAAGAGAGATAATAGCAGATACACACGTAAAAACTTGACACGGGGCAGGTGAGCAACTGACCTGCGAAGCAAAGAAAAGAAACGTAAGACATAGGAAAAAAATTGCTTACACTCCCTCCGCCCCCTAGTAGTTTTTTTTCATTCTTTTTCTCTCTCCCCCACTTTATAATTACGTTTTAGAAGTATCTGAAGGAATCTGTGATAGTCTGGAGGAAAAAACCCACTAATAAAGGCGTGAAAGGACTAGAATTTTACCCACAAAAATATAACTTATAGTATATACACACAACTCTCGTCTTCCCGGACCTCCATTTCCCGGATATCGGATTTGCCGGTCAAAATCCGAGGTCCGGGGATATGTCAGAGTCACGGACAAATGCCTGGTCCAGTCCGTAAATCGACAAAGTTGTCCGGCGGTCCGAGCGTCTCCTGTCACCCCTGGTCAGTGTCCGCGCCTCCCGCCAGGTGGCAGCATGCTCAGCGGTCGTATTGTTTACATTTGGGCACAAGACACTCATGGTTCACCTGCACTGCCTCCGTCAGTCCCCTGACCCCAACTGCCCATGGTGCAGGAACGTCTCTGAGACTATTGAACACTTTCTGCTGCAATGTCCGCGCTTCCACTCCCACCGTGTAGTGCTACGCTCTCAACTCCTCACCCTGAACGTCACCACCTGTGACCTGCCCACCCTGCTGGCGGCGGCTGGCGTCCACCCCTCCCGGCAACACGCTGTCATCCGCCTCACCTGTGCCTTCCTGAGTAAGACAGGTCAACTACAGCGCCTGTGATAGCATCATAGGACATGACCAGGGCTCAAAGTGTTCCCCAAGGGATCCTCGTAGCCCTAAAAACAACAACAGTGACGTAAAAGTCCGCGGCGGGGTAGTTGATATTGGCGGTTGCCGGTCAGTAAATATTAGAGTAGGATAAACGTCCGGGGGTGGGTAATGGCCTCCGACTGTTGCGATTCCCGGACGTTTGCGGTTCCCGGACCAGTGCTCCCCCCTATTAGTCCGGGAAAACGAGGGTTGTGTGTATTAATATCTAGGTTAGGGTATATTTAAATAACTCAACAAAACCTAACTCAAACCATTCCAAGCCGGTTTTACTACAGTTTAAAGCATTATATGGCACGTAGTTATAGTCATCCTCAATCTGTAGAGCTGACCATTAACACCATTTCTAACATATACATCACCCGTCAGAAATGAAAAATAACAGAAGGGGGGGGGGCGAAACCCCCTCAGCGTGGTTAGGGTAGTTAACTAATGGTGGGGTAGTGGTGCTACTATAGCGTGCGGTCTACCGGGACAATTGCACTATAGCGTGCGGTCTACCGGGACATTTGCACTATAGCGTGCGGTCTACTGGGACAATTGCACTATAGCGTGCGGGCTACTGGGACATTTGCACTATAGCGTGCGGTCTACTGGGACAATTGCACTATAGCGTGCGGTCTACTGGGACAATTGCACTATAGCGTGCGGGCTACTGGGACATTTGCACTACAGCGTGCGGTCTACTGGGACAATTGCACTATAGCGTGCGGTCTAACGGGACAATTGCACTATAGCGTGCGGTCTACCGGGACATTTGCACTATAGCGTGCGGGCTACTGGGACATTTGCACTATAGCGTGCGGTCTACTGGGACAATTGCACTATAGCGTGCGGTCTACCGGGACAATTGCACTATAGCGTGCGGTCTACCGGGACAATTGCACTATAGCGTGCGGTCTACTGGGACAATTGCACTATAGCGTGCGGGCTACTGGGTCATTTGCACTATAGCGTGCGGTCTACGGGACAATTGCACTATAGCGTGCGGGCTACTGGGACATTTGCACTATAGCGTGCGGTCTACTGGGACAATTGCACTATAGCGTGCGGTCTACTGGGACAATTGCACTATAGCGTGCGGTCTACTGGGACAATTGCACTATAGCGTGCGGGCTACTGGGACAATTGCACTATAGCGTGCGGGCTACTGGGACAATTGCACTATAGCGTGCGGTCTACTGGGACAATTGCACTATAGCGTGCGGTCTACTGGGACAATTGCACTATAGCGTGCGGTCTACTGGGACAATTGCACTATAGCGTGCGGTCTACTGGGACAATTGCACTATAGCGTAGCGTGCTACTGGGACAATTGCACTATAGCGTGCGGTCTACTGGGACAATTGCACTATAGCGTGCGGTCTACTGGGACAATTGCACTATAGCGTGCGGTCTACTGGGACAATTGCACTATAGCGTAGCGTGCGGTCTACTGGGACAATTGCAATATTTGATGTTATTTTAACCCCAATAAGGCAATCATAAGTGTTCTTATGTTGACTATCAGGTTATCACTAATAAAACCAATGGTTTTGATATACTCATGTCCATACCATGAACACTGGTTTGAAGAAATAGCATTTGAAAGTATGGTCTACTCGTGTATGGTCCCACAGTTTTAAGAACTGTTACGTCAAAATGTTTGGGTGAATATATTTCTCCATTGATGCTGAAAGATTATAGATAGCGTGCACAAGGGTTGTATGATTTCTTATTCTATAAAAAACATGATTAACGCCATGGATAATATCGCCATCCAACATTTGATACATAAACACAGACGCATGCCAAAGTACGATGATTGCATAAAATTATGTACTTTAAAGACGAGTGACGTTCGCTGACGAAGCTAGTTGCTTGTATTTACTAGGTAACTAGCCCTGGCACAGGACCGTCCAGGAAACCATTAAACACTTGCTGCTGCAGTGTCCACGCCTCCACTGCCAACGGCTACACTCTCAAATCCTTGCCCTGAACGTTACTTTCTTCCTCTTCTTCTTCTTGTGACCTCTTACACTTTCACTGTCGTACACTGTCAAAAATTGCCGTACGCAACAAATAAAGAATAGGGTAACAAGCGTTCGTTAATGCGTTACTCTTTTCTACCATGATATAATGTTATATTGACTAAATGGGATGTTTACCGAATCAAGAATTTGCATACAGTAAAAGCCTTATAACTCGGCACTGTATAACTCGGAATTTGATATAACTCGGCATGGCAAAGACGTTTTTTTTTTTTTTTTTTTTTTTTTTTTTTTTTTTTTTTTTTTTTTTTTTTTTTTTTTTTTTTTTTTTTTTTTTTTTTTTTTTTTTTTTTTTTTTTTTTTTTTTTTTTTTTTTTTTACACCTATGCCTATAGCGCGTGTAGGCAGTGAGATCCATGGGTGGGATGGTAGGCCCTGGAGGCTCACTCGAGGCCTGTGATGGTTGGCCCTCGCCCGTGGTGGCGCAGGTAGGATTGTTATAGTGACGCCTGTGATTAGAGGCTCATGCCGCCCCCTGTGTCCTCCCAGGCACTCACAGTCAAAGGTAGAGTTAATGGACAGGGCATAGTGTTGCAGTAATTAAGTGCTCAAGTGATGTAACATTAAGTTGTACAGGTACAGTACTGTATACAATACAGTACACAGTTGTGATTATAAAGTGATTAAAGTGATACCAGTGTTTAAATGGGACTGAGTCCCCCTAACATCTTCTACATGTTACAACAAGGCTGCCCTCTCCTTGGATTACAGGCCTGCTGCTGCCCGTTCATTGGTAAGTGTTGTTTTTATGCTTTTACAGTACTGTATTCTTTTTTTTTTTTACCCATATCAGAGGAGGACATTGCATAACTCGGCACATTGAATAACTCGGCAAGGGCCAGAGCCCCTATCGTGCCCAGTTATAAGGCTTTTACTGTATACGAGTTGATATTATGGAGAAAATAATTACTATTACAGTTTGCGTGGATAATCAGTGCGCGCCTCCGAAAAGGGAATGTTTACACATATGAGGCACCATGTTTATAACAAAATAATGTAGAATATCAACACTTACAATAGTTAGTATTTCGTTGCGTAGCCCTTCCTCTTGGTGACCCTTTGAAGGCCACTTGGTACACTGTCACCAAGATTTTGAAGGAACTCAGGCTTAAATTCTTCCCAACACTTTCGGAGCTCCATTTCAAGCTTGGGGAGTGTAGAGGTGTCACGTGAGCGGAGTTTGCCTTTAATGATGGCCCAAAGATTTTCTATGGGTGATATATCGGGAGAATTACCTGGCCAGTCATCTATTCTCCCAATCTTGCAGTCATCAAGCCACTGTATCACATCTCGAGCTGTGTGGCAGGATGCTCCATCCTGTTGGAAAATCTGTGCCTGTGTCTTTTCAAAGCAGGCCTCCAGGTGGTCATTTAAAAGATCAAAATACACCACTTTGTTAACTGTTGTGTTCTTTGGGAAAATAACTAAGTTCCCAATACCATGAAAAATAAAGCAACCCCACACCATTAAACTGGGAGGGTGTTTTGTGGTCTTTGGTGTGTAGCGAGGCTCGGTGGGGTCTGAGCCGGGGCCACGGTACACTTTTGCTGGTCCTCCTCCACTCACACAAAATGTGCTTTCGTCACTCCACAGCACAGCCCGCCACTTGTCGAGAGGCCAATCTCTGTATTTCTTTGCAAAGTGAAGCCTTTTCTTCCTCTGGCGGTCATTTATCAGCGGCTTATTCCGCGCCCGGTAACACCCGTAGCCAAGGTCACGTTTCAAAGTTTCCCGTACAGTACGAAGCGATACATTACCAAGAAGAGTATGATTTTCCTCCTTCAGTTCTCTGGCTGTAAGGCTAGGATTGGCATCAAACTGTCGCCTTAACACGCTCCTGGTTCTGTTACACGTTTTTTTTGTTTCCCAGGTTGTTTTTTTGGGAGCGGGAGATTCACCTCTCCGCCAGCCTTAAATCGGCGGATCAAATTTTGCACTGTTCTAAGCTTTAGTCCTTTAAGCTTGCAAATTTCCTTATTATTGATCCCAGCCTTGTAAAGATCAATGAGTGCTTGAATCGTTGTGCCATCCCTATGTTTTCCACCCATTATGTAATCCAGCAAAAACAGGCAAAAACACGGGATGTAGGGGAACGCTGCAGGCTATAAGTTCAAAATCATGCAAACTGTCAACCGCCTATGGAGGGAGGAGAGGGAGGGAAACCCTCCCTCCCACACACCGGTGAGTGTGCAAGATGATGTACGTCGCTGTCAGACATACGATTCATGCCTTCTGCAATTTTTTATAGCTTGGGAAGCAACTCTAAATCTGCGCGGTAAATTTCGATGAACGGATTCTGGCGCAAAGATCATCCGCGCTAGCCTGTATACGCATATATTTTCATGTTCTATGCATCCTAGACACCAATGTTACATGTGTTAAATGAATTAGAATAATCTTTTGATTTGAAAAAACTATATAGAAGCATGTACGAAAAAAGATCTATGAAGTCCGCGAAACATGTATATTTGAGTGAGCTTCACAGGCTCTAGTGGGATCATAACACTGAGTGTAGTGGCCCATTGAGTAAGAGGTAAAAAATACTCTTTTCCCATGTATTATGATGTGTTAAGACTGACGGTCACATTAGAAATCGTCGGAAATGCCTCATTTTGCAGTTATCTCCATACTTTGGGACCCGTTGAAAATGCGGGGTTTTGGGTGGGGAAAGTGGCAACTAGTTTTGTACTGATAGCATATTATGTGGATGATGTAAAATATATCCGGTGAACACTCTATGGGATAACATAAGGTCAAAAATAAATATAAATATATATCCGATAAAGTCTATGGGAATTACTTACCTATTCCTCAAAAAATTCAATGGTAAAACTGCAGCTCAATACAACACATGGCCATTGGTTATGTAACCTGACATAGCTGCGGGCTGTCTGGTAAGTTTATGCTTTTCAGTTAATCTTTTCCCACAATACACATTTAAAGTTTTTAACACCACTGTGCGTTAGGGTGTGTTTGGTGAGGGTACACTTTTCAGCAGATTTTTTCAACACTCTAGACATTCATGATTTTTAATACCACTGTGCATTAGGGTGTGTTTGGTGAGGGTACACTTTTCAGTAAATGTTTTCAACACTCTAGACATTCATGATTTTTAATACCACTGTGCGTTAGGGTGTGTTTGGTGAGGGTACACTTTTCAGCAGATTTTTTCAACACTCTAGACATTCATGATTTTTAATACCACTGTGCGTTAGGGTGTGTTTGGTGAGGGTACACTTTTCAGTAAATGTTTTCAACACTAAACATTCATGATTTTTAATACCACTGTGCATTAGGGTGTGTTTGGTGAGGGTACACTTTTCAGTAAATGTTTTCCCACACACAGCACTGCTCATCAGCCATTTTTATTTTCTAGCTTGTATGCGATAGTATAAGTAAATTGTCATGTTGGCTGGCTGAACATGTACACGCAGGTCAGACGTCAGGAGTGAAAACAAACCCGACCGCGGCGGTGTGCAGCTGCGTGCCTGCCTGGCGTGCCGATCAGCTGAGTCTGGCTTTGTCATCCTGAGTGTAAACACTTCTCACGTCCTCCCGTGCCTCACTACGTTGCCTGCCTCCCGTGCCTCACTACGTTGCCTGCCTCCCGTGCCTCACTACGTTGCCTGCCTCCCGTGCCTCACTACGTTGCCTGCCTCCCGTGCCTCACTACGTTGCCTGCCTCCTGTGCCTCACCACGTATTGTTTGAATTTTCCTGTAAGCGTGTAGTTGTTGGCGCCAATGGTCGTCGTCGCTCGTTGTCTGGCGGAGAGACAAGTTACCGGTGTCGCGTGGGCAAGTGTCTGTTTACAAAAAGCAGTCCATTTCGTGTTGATCAACAAACTAACAAAAGAAAACGGGAGTTGAGGGGAATACTTACTAATATTGACTTGATCAACAAAGGCATGTCCACATTGTCCAGGCGTCCTACGACAAAAAACCCGTCTTTATTTATCAACAAAAAAAAGGGGGGGGGGGGGGGGGGGGCACGAAGTGGAACACTCGCCGACGTCGGGGAGAATTCCTATCGGCGACAGTTATAGGTGGGGTTTTGAGCATATATGATAATGAGGCATTCAATTTCGTACAGAAATGTCCTGTGAGCAGGAGATGGGGCCCTAACCACCCGTGTTCAAGAATGCAATCTGCCCCACACAGGTATCATATTCATCTGATACACATCAAAATAGTATTTTCTTTTTAATTAGCAAGATGCTGTATTCCATAAATGTACTCATGATGCCCTGCAAACAGGCTATAGAATGGTCCTTCACATCACTAATACAAAAGCAGAGTGCATTATTTGATTCGCACCGCATAAACAGACTGCTGCCCACATGACACCGACTGGCACTTCATTGCAAAGCCAATGGTTGGGCCTTTGTAGACAACTGGGACCTCTTTTTGGGGCATAACCACCTCTACCACAGGGAGGGGGTGCACCTTTCGAGGAAAGGAGTTCAGATCTTGTCTGAATCCCTTGAAAGGGAAGTAGGTGCACTGCAGGCTTTTTTAAGATAGAGAACCGGGGATTAGACACGGGGTCGGGGTAAAGGAAACTTGCGACACTAGGAGGAGTTTCAGAAGGCAGGGAACTAAAGTGATTCGTAAGAAGAGAGAGAGGAAGGGGTTAGTTAAAGATAAAGGGAAAATGGACAAAAATTAGAGGAGTTGCTTGAAGGTCTACTATACAAACCGTAGGAGTATTTTAAACAAGATAGATTTCCTGAGAGGAATAAATAGTGTAGAGGATTTTGATATACAGGGAGGTCCCGTTATACGAGCATTTGGTATACGAGAATCCGATGATACGAGATGTGTAAATTAGGGTCTATTTTCAATATACGAGATTGAAAATTCAATGATACGACATTCAAACTGGGGTGAGTAAAATGATCAAGTTCAAAATGCGCGCCCTACCACTCCCAGGCTGGACAACGGGGGATTTGGTTGACCCCAGTGAGGTCACCCCTAGCAAGCCTTGACCTGAAGGGTAATTAAGCATATGGCGCGGCCTGACCTTTAGGGGTAATTAGCAGGTGTGCGGCCCCAACCTTGGGACCGCTACACTACCTTCTCTTGTATCACGCGGCGTCCCCTACATTACAACGTCTTTTTTGCTTGTTATGCATGTTTTATGTTTAATTAATGTGCAGTTATGTTATTTTGTGTGCTATTTTCTCTTTCAGAATGCTTTTTCTACAGAATAGGTAGTACAGTGTGGGTAATATAGACGCTGTGTGTTTGTTGTGTTTGCTACAGTTTATTTTAGCTTGAAAAACTTTTCTTCTTTTTTTCTTTTCTTTTTTAATTGATGATCCTGGAACCAAACCTATATTTCATCATTAGTTATGTGTTTCGTTATACCAGATTTCGCTTTACAAGTATGCCAGGTGGCACCTAACTGCTCGTATCTTCGGGACCTCCCTGTAATAGCATTAACAGAAACATGGTTGGATATGTCAGGAAAGGTATTTGATCCGGAGGTTGAGATAGCTGGGTATATGTTATTTTACAATGACAGGTTAGGCAGGTGAGGAGGAGGAGTTGCACTTTATGCAAGAGATACATTGCAGTGTTGTGTTAATAATGTTATAAAAACAGATGACAGCAGAGTCTATGGGCTATATGCAAGAATGCTCATCAAATCCCGGCAGGTGGAGATTCCCCACAGTCGTATCTCCACCGGTGGCATCTTCAAGAAATGCCCGACCGGTGGATATTTGACAGTCGTACCAACACAAGCGGTGGCAGCAAAAGCAGGCGTACCAACACAAGCGAGTCCAAGACGGCATCAGTATTTGGACTGTTTTACACCTATCTAATTCCTTTTACTAGCCTAATTTATCATTTCTGCCATTAAAATAATAGCTTTGTTAGTGTTTGCCACATGTCTGCGGCGTTGGTGTAGAAAAAATGGGCCCGAGTGATGCGTGGAGTACATTTGAACGGCCCGCCACCACAGCTCCACAATAGCTGACCTCCATCCTCCCGCCGCCCAGCTTCCTCACAACTTCACACAGCTACATAAGGCCTCCTGGACCTGATTTTACCTTAATTATGACACGTGTGCATTCACAAGGTATGCATGTTACTCTCGGTTGTGCTGAAAACTCACCTGTAATGGTCTGGGAAGAAATAGGACGGAATAAGGGCAGAGTGGAATGCAGGTGGGATGTGCATGGTGAACGCTCAGTTGACTCAACGTAACCAGTGGAGCGCAACGGGTGGTGTTTTCAAATTATTCTTGTACGCCGCGCCCCGATGCAAGGGGTCGAGAAAATGTCTTGCATATGGCCCTATATGGGTAGAGGTTACGGAGGGAACTGAGAAAATGGTTTTGGGTGTAGTGTATAGGCCTCCAAACTTATGTAAAGAGGATTCAGCTCCTATATGGCAAGAAATAAACAAGGCTTGCAGATATAATCGATTATGCGTGGTTGAAGATTTTAATTCCAAGATACACCATACGCAATGTATCGCTGAAAAGATCAGGTGAAAAAGATCTTGGAGTGAGGGTGAGCCCAGACCTCCGACCTAGGAAACAATGTATTGAAGCTAGAAATAGAGCTAATAGAGTGTTAGGATTCATTACCAGAAGTGTTAAAACTAGAACTGCGGAAGTTATTCTAAAGCTTTATCTGGCTCTAGTCAGGCCTCACCTAGACTATGTGGTTCAGTTTTGGTCTCTATATTATAGGATGGATATAGCCTTGTTAGAAAAAGTGCAGAGAAAGATGACCAAAATTATTCAAGGGATGCGTAACTTTAGTTATGAGATTGAAGTTATTAAAGTTACACTCACTCGAAAGACGCAGAGTAAAGGCTGATTCACACTGGCGTTTTAATCTGACAAGAAGTCGGTCTCTTGAAAGACCGAGCGATCGGTGTGTGATTTTTGTTGAAAACCTATTGCGATCATGACACCAGCCCCAGACCCAGCCCCCTTCTCGTCAGATAAAAATGCCGAAAAAACGCCAGTGTGAATCAGCCTTAAGGGGTGATCTGATAGAAGATTTTAAGTGGATAAAGGATTTAATAAAGGAGAGGTAGTAAAAGTTCTTACGGCTATTAACCAGGGTAGAACAAGAAGTAACGGATTCAAGCTGGAAAAGCGTATTTAAAAAAGAAATAGGGAAAAACTGGTTCACAAATAGGGTGGTGAATGGTTGGAATGGTCTCGGTGGACAGGTAGTTTGTGCGGTTAGTGCTCATTAGAGAGCTTTAAAAGAGGGCTGGATAGGTTCATAGATGTGGATGAAAGGTGGATGTAGGTAGTGTCAGGTAACAGGAACTACCACGTGTAGGTCTCACGGCCTCTTGTAGCTTCCTTATTTTCTTATGTTCTAATCTGCCGATGCGGAATAGCTCCCGCCAGTACCGCAGTAAACATCACAGGGTGATGATTACACCAGATTAGTTGATTTGAATGTCTTATGGTATTTGAAATACTTGTAACAAGTAAGTACTACTGAGGTTACATCATATAAGAGGCTGAATTGAATAGCTACCTAAGCTAACCTCCTGCAACATTAGTCTTGGAAGACGCAAGAGTATTTTTCAGGTTTTATTGGGGAGAAAGAGTGCTTCTTATAAGCCGTAAAATATGGTAATTATAGTAATAGAAACAACAGCCACTGCTGCTGCTGCTATATTTCTTCTAGTAATATTATGGCATGCTTACCATGGCCTATTGCATAGATGGCAAAATTATTGCATTTTGCAATAACTATGGTACATGTGATAACGCTGAACCATGGCCGCTGCGGCGCCTCCCTTACCACACTAATACACCTACAGCACGGACTTATAGTGGTGATAATTTAGCAGCCTTCCCATGAACCATCAACAGCTTCTCCAGCTTAGAAAGAATATGTAGTGCTAGAAATACCTAGACCACCGCTTGCCCTGCGGATATATCAGTTTGGTCAACTTGTACCGTGCCGGACTGTGGTTGGGCGATGTCTGTACTGTGTTCTTATGGTGTTATGTTCTTATGGTGTTATGGGTTAGAGTCTCACCAAGGTCAATATATATAATAATGGGAAATAAGAATTATTCTCTCAATTGTGATTGTTAGCCTGTGAGTGTGTCTGTGAAAGTATTCTTGTGAGGGGATTCATGAGGGATAATTGTGTGCCCAGGGCAGTGTCTGTTGGTCCTACTTACTTCTTCCCTACGGATCAGTGCACGAGTTCCCTGTTCCCAGCCTCCATGACAGCTGCCATTGTTCCTGCCCCCTTGCCATGAGGGCTGCAGCCCCCCCTTCGGCATCCCCTTCAGAATAACATCACAACCACAGGAGAGAGAAGATTAGAAGAGTGAAATGTTTAAGTGTCGGTCACGGCAGTTCCCGGCGGTACAAGTAGATTGACACTCAACCAATATATGGTATTGGCGCCATAGTGATGTGCTATAATAGGCATCAAATCATTTAAAAATGCACTAGAAAATGTGCCGTGCACCAATCCTGCAATGTGCTCACTGTTGGTAATGCCGATGCACTACAACTTGTGCATTTCACGCCAATTTGGCAACACTGACTCAGAAAGACCCCACACACCTTTTCCTCCAAAACACAACAACTAAATATAAATAAATAAAACAAAAACTATCTGTAATTTAAAACCAGCAATAAATAAAAAAAACATGAATAGTAAAAGAATGCCTATAGTCCGTGAGCCTGGGTTGCTGGGGGCACCATCTGGTGGGGCAGATTATAAGTGATGTTATTGAGTTTCCTTTATGTCCTTCAATAGTAACTTGATATGTTATAGCAGTCGCAGATGAGCAGCTTTTGACGAGTATTCGGCCATTTTTAAATCGCCGCCCCCTAAACAGATCAGTTCATGGTCACCATGTCATGTTCCTTCACCAGGCCAAGGACAGGGAGATTATTACAAGCAATGTTAAGCGATACAACCAGGCATTGAAGGAACTTGAAGGAGACAGGTGGGGAATTAATTTCTATGTGTGATTTTGTGTTTGTGTATCAGTAAGTGGTGTTACCTTGAAGCTAGAGTCATCCTGGTCAACACCACTACTGGTCATCCTGGTCAACACTACTACTGGTCATCCTGGTCAACACCACTACTGGTCATCCTGGTCAACACTACTACTGGTCATCCTG
Organism: Chionoecetes opilio; assembly: GCA_016584305.1. Classification (NCBI taxonomy): domain Eukaryota; kingdom Metazoa; phylum Arthropoda; class Malacostraca; order Decapoda; family Majidae; genus Chionoecetes; species Chionoecetes opilio. The sequence goes on from JACEEZ010025093.1 coordinate 118,792, forward strand.
GTCAACACTACTACTGGTCATCCTGGTCAACACCACTACTGGTCATCCTGGTCAACACCACTACTGGTCATCCTGGTCAACACTACTACTGGTCATCCTGGTCAACACTACTACTGGTCATCCTGGTCAACACCACTACTGGTCATCCTGGTCAACACCACTACTGGTCATCCTGGTCAACACCACTACTGGTCATCCTGGTCAACACCACTACTGGTCATCCTGGTCAACACCACTACTGGTCATCCTGGTCAACACTACTACTGGTCATCCTGGTCAACACTACTACTGGTCATCCTGGTCAACACCACTACTGGGTTGGTGGAGCTTTGCATCAGGGAAATGACCAACAACTGTGACATCGACCCTGAAGATAGACACAAACAAAGGTTTTCACCAAGCACCATTATTTACCATACATTTATTGGAAGTCAAACCTGCACTGCCAACCCAACAACTGCTGGGGCCATTACTCCCTCACAGAACACAAGGGCACGGCTGCCACCACACATGTAACACACTGCCCACCACCACCACCACCACCACCCATTGCCACACAGGACACACTCCCACAGGCACGGGTACAACCACACTTGTCCACACAACACACCACCTCAAAAGTGGATCTTCATGTGCTGGGCAATATCACTCTTTGTCTTGAAACACTTGTCACAAACATCTCACTTAAACTCCCTCAAGCCACTGTGTCTACATGTGTGTTCATCGAGATAAGACCTGGTATAAAACCTTTTCCCACACTCAAGACATTCATAATTTTTAACACCACTGTGTGTCAAGGTGTGTGTGGTGAGGTTACGCTTTTGAGTAAATCTTTTCCCACACTCTAGACATTCATGATTTTTAACACTACTGTGTGTCAGGGTGTGTCTGGTGAGGTCATGGTTTCTAGCAAATCTTTTCCCACACTCTAGACATTCATAATTTTTTAAATCACCGTGCGTTAGGGTGTGTGTGGTGAGGGTACACTTTTGAGTAAATCTTTTCCCACACTCTAGACATTCGTGATTTTGAACACCACTGTGTGTCAGGGTGTGTCTGGTGAGGTCCGACTTTCTAGTAAACATTTTCCCACACTCTAGACATTTATAATTCTTAACATCACTGTGTCTCAAGGAATGTCTCTCAAGGTCACTCTTGTATTTAAAAGTTTTATCACACTGTTTGCACTTCAGCTCACTCTCTGCTTTGTGTCCTGAGCTGCCTGCCTTCAGGTGATTCTTGCCATCACCCCTGTGCCTCCCCACCCCTGAGGCAGACTGATCCTGCTGCTCCCGGCCACTCATGCTGCTGCCCGGCCCCACAGCCTCTCTCCCACACAGCAATACTCTTGCCAGCACTCGCGACGGCCGGTCCAGCGGAAACCCTCGGGGATATCGGAGCGAGCCGGGTTATTGCCGGGCGGAGCAGCCGGCTTGAACTTTGACCTCGGAACCTGCAACAGTGGTGACAGTCAGAACACAGAGAGCCACACGCTGCCTTGACACTCTGCTCCTGCCTGCACTACCAAATGAACTATAAACTGTTACTCCCCAGGTGGTGAAGACTGAAGGCGCTACTTATTTTGAGGCGGTACCTATTATTTGCAACACTGGAACGCCACTAAACCCAAGCGGCCAGTCAGACAAAAGCCGAGTGTGGGCAGTGTAATGGACCCATAGTTTCATAGCCGTGTGGCGCCACGCTGTTTTTTTCACATATGCAAATGGCAATGGCGGAGGTCACCGGTAAATGCAAGCCAGTCATACTACTGTGTTGTACTATAATACTACTGTGTTGTACTATAATACTACTGTGTTGTACTATAATACTACTGTGTTGTACTATAATACTACTGTGTTGTACTATAATACTACTGTGTTGTACTATAATACTACTGTGTTGTACTATAATACTACTGTGTTGTACTATAATACTACTGTGTTGTACTATAATACTACTGTGTTGTACTATAATATACAGTAAGTAGCTTTACTATCAGAGGACTATGGTGTTTTTAAAGTGAAAACAAGAGGCAGACCTATCGTAAAGATTCATATCTTCATATAAGTGGTTTTGTGACAGGTTACCGTATACCGTACTGTAGCCTATCCACATTCAAGCTTTGGGCTTTGTCCGTGATTTTGACCAAAGTAACAGCTTTCCAGGTTTGAAGGTTAGTAGAAGACGTGTATGACGAAATATTAGTCCTTCATCAGGTAGTAAGCGAGATATGGCAGGGGGGATAAAACGAATCTTAACCCAGTAATCTCCCGTTTTTCCGTCGTGCGACGTTATCCGGCGCCAGCAATTCGGCGGTATTCAAACACGGAAATTCTTTATAACAAAACCTTCCGGCTTTGACTGAAATGAACTACCGCACTGTAGAGTATGCTTATTGTACTTCACATCTGCAAAGGTTCCACGGTGCGCTCGGCCTCGGTTAACCCACACGGCCGCTATGAAATATGAGGTGCCTCAAAAATTCTAAGTCCAGTCAGCTCGTCTCCCGACCGCTACCTTGGTATACTAAGCACCAGTACACCCTTGATTACGCTGGCTAAGTAGTGCCCTGTGTAAGGAACAGTACACCCTTGATTACGCTGGCTAAGCAGTGCCCTGTGTAAGGAACAGTACACCCTTGATTACGCTGGCTAAGCAGTGCCCTGTGTAAGGAACAGTACACCCTTGATTACGCTGGCTAAGCAGTGCCCTGTGTAAGGAACAGTACACCCTTGATTACGCTGGCTAAGTAGTGCCCTGTGTAAGGAACAGTACACCCTTGATTACGCTGGCTAAGCAGTGCCCTGTGTAAGGAACAGTACACCCTTGATTACGCTGGCTAAGTAGTGCCCTGTGTAAGGAACAGTACACCCTTGATTACGCTGGCTAAGCAGTGCCCTGTGTAAGGAACAGTACACCCTTGATTACGCTGGCTAAGTAGTGCCCTGTATAAGGAACAGTACACCCTTGATTACGCTGGCTAAGTAGTGCCCTGTGTAAGGAACAGGTACAATTTGCATGAATTACTGCATACAGGGAGGTCCCGAAGATACGAGCAGTTAGGTTCCACCTGGCATACTCGTAAAGCGAAATCTGGTATAACGAAACACATAACTAATGGTAAAATATAGGTTTGGTTCCAGGACCCCATCTATTAAAAGAAAAAAAAAGAGAAAAAAAAGGACATGTTTTTCAAGCTAAAATAAACTATAGCAAACACAACAAACTCTCTAACTCTCAAATATAGGGCTCTATATACCACATCACCGCACCACCACACCACCACACAAAACACAGTGAATTAAGAGTGTGATAGCACAGTAGGACAGAGCACAAATAAGTCACAGTAAGCACATTAAGTAAACCAGCAAATCACTAAAATTGACTCACAAGGCACAATACATACAAGCAACAAAGACGTTGTGTGTACTCTTGGGGACGCCGCGTGATACTCTAGACTCGAGAGGGTATGGTAGGTAAGGGACAAGGGAGGAGTGCGCAGACCTCTTCCACTGCCCACAAACTCCTCTCTGCGCATCTGAATCATTGTACATTGTCCAGGGTTGTGAATTTTTGTAGGCCACATTGTTGTACCGAGCCACCAGAATTATCATATTTTTGTCCAAGCGAGCGACACCTATTTAAGCCGAAATCAGGTGTCATATAGGCTTGTAAAATGTTTCCACGAATGTGTGGGCAAGAAAGATACAGGCGCAAAGGAAGAAATTTGGCACAGAAAGTTATATTTCGTCTCTTAACTCATTGTCCAAGCGAGTGAAGCGAGCTTTTAGCATTTATGCTGAAATTCGTAATATATTGTGCCTGGCGACATTAGTGCAGTGGGGAAAGTAGTGCATTAGTGCAGTGGAAATAAAATGTGTTGGTAGCCTTCACAACAACAGTGTCTCTTAGCGTCGCCGAGAGGCAGGCCGCTTGTGTTAGGCCTCATATAACCACTATAACTCGTGTTTCTAATGCAGTTATAGGTGTTATTTAGGGTTAGCGTGGTGTTATATACGTGGTAGGGTGTGTGTGAGGTGTTAAATATGCCATTTCAGCCGTGGGTACAGAGAGGAGGAAGAATAACAATTATGAAATACCACCACCACCACCACCACCATCAGAGTGATTATCATACAACCTTGGGTAAAATCATAGTCAGTAAATGATTTTATAATTTTAGTAAATAACTTGTAATTTACTTTAGTAAATTACTTGGTAATTTTACTCACTCCAGTTTGAATGTCGTAGCATTGGATTTTCGATCTCGTATATTGAAAATAGACCCTAATTTACATATCTCGTATCATCGGATTCTCGTATATCGAATGCTCGTATAACGGGACCTCCCTGTATATGGTTACGAAATGCTCTAAATTTGTACCACATCAACGTTTCTGATATATTTAAGCATATATATTGCATAATAATCATATAGGGGAATATATTGATGTTTCTAATAAATACTCAGCGAATTTTGCCACGACAGTGACGTCACGCATTGGCGGAGGGTTCAACTGTTCACCCCGGTTCACTTCACTCACTGGCAGTCACGGGCACAGAAGGTTGTGGTGATGGTGACTTGTAGCTACGTACTGCAATGTTATTTGGAGTGTAATAACGAGAAACTAAAGGAACTTTTATTTATGTGTGCCACAAACTCATTTTGCAAACCAAAGGTTATTGCACTTGTTAAACCTGCCACCTTGAACTTCTCAATAGAAAATGTGTTGTTGTCGATAACTACCACTTAATTAGCACATAGTTATACAAATCATCCCATCACGTAGCCTATAATCGGCGCCATTTGCTAGCCGTCACGGTGTATCTCAACTTTGAAGGTAAGTTGAAAGGACTATTTACTCATATATAAAGTGTTGAATGATATAATTATAATGCTAGAGTACATTGAGGCTTTAAATGTAGGGCGATACATTTTCTAGGGATTTTCCTTAGATGGCTAGCGATTTTTCCCCAGATTGCAAGACTTTTTTTTTTTTTTTTTTTTTCTCAAGTCGTATCACAACTAAGGTTAGGTTAGCAACTTGTGGGGGATTATAGTAAGGTTAGGTTAGTTACTTTTAGGGGGTTATAGTGAGGTTAGGTTAGGTAGTTATTTTAAGGGGTTATAGTGAGGTTAGGTTAGTTACTTTTAAGGGGTTATAGTGAGGTTAGGTTAGGTAGTTACTTTTAAGGGGTTATAGTGAGGTTAGGTTAGTTACTTTTAAGGGGTTATAGTGAGGTTAGGTTAGGTAGTTACTTTTAAGGGGTTATAGTGAGGTTAGGTTAGTTACTTTTAAGGGATTATAGTTAGGTTAGGTTAGTAATATTGCGGGGGTTATAGTGAGGTTAGGTTAGGTAGTTACTTTTAAGGGGTTATAGTGAGGTTAGGTTAGTTACTTTTAAGGGGTTATAGTGAGGTTAGGTTAGTAATATTGCGGGGGTTATAGTGAGGTTACGTTAGCAACCCTTAGGGAGTCCATGGGGGCGCAGCCCCCTCTGGCTAGGAAGATTAGGTTTTTCTTTGACTTCCTATGACCAGCAAGCATGGTGGCCTTATGGAAATCTTGGATTTTGGGTAGGGAAGGCAGACACGACTCATTTATTGCTCTCCCAAAATTGTCCAAATCTATACATATGTCAATTAAGGAAAATTCCCTAACAATGGGTATCTAGGGAAATCCCTAATTTAGGGAATTCCCTAGATTTATACATATAGTGACTTTGATGATATTTTTTGGGAGCCATAAATCACTTATATTTGCTTCCCCCACCCAAAAACCCCGTATTCCCGCCAGTTCCCCAGGCTTGTTGGCTATAGGGGGAAGAAGAAAAAGATAGGGGTGAAGGACTTCTTCAAAAGAATTACAGAGATACGGCGGCCGTATTTCCAGACGCCGCGGCTAGAGATACGGCGGCCGTATTTCCAGACGCCGCGGCTAGAGATACGGCGGCCGTATTTCCAGACGCCGCGGCTAGAGATACGGCGGCCGTATTTCCAGACGCCGCGGCTAGAGATACGGCGGCCGTATTTCCAGACGCCGCGGCTAGAGATACGGCGGCCGTATTTACAAACGCCGTGGTTAGAGATACGGCGGCCGTATTTCCAGACGCCGCGGCTAGAGATACGGCGGCCGTATTTCCAGACGCCGCAGCTAGAGATACGGCGGGCGTATTTCCAGACGCCGCGGCTAGAGATACGGTGGCCGTATTTACAAACGCCGCGGTTAGAGATACGGCGGTTTTAAAAAAGCATATGTGCAAGGTAAGAAGCAGCGAAGGTCAGCCAGGGTCAAGGTGGTGGTGGTGGTGGTTGGTGTAATACACACGTGCCCTCAAGACTACCACCACCCAATGGTCTGTGTTTCCTCGTCGTGCAGCAATAACAACCATTATTTCACCTATTTTCAGCCTCAACACATAACCACACGGCCGTGACTTACCCTTCCCAGCCACTGACGTCGCCGCCAAGCCCTTAGTTGAGGCACAAAGTAGCAATACAACAACAGCTAATGACGCGACCACCGCTTTTTTCTTCTTCTTCTTCTTGTGATCTTTTCTGCTTATTATCGTTTTGAGCTCGTCTGTCAAGCTCGGGGTCGAACTTGACAAATTCTTCCTTCTTTGCCACTCTGTAGCCCTTTCTTTCCCTGCCACCTGTGGGGAGAGAAGGGGCACAACAGGGCAGTATAGACACAGACATAAGTCCCTCCTATCAACTACCCTCCTATACGTCTTCCCACGCAATTTTTTTTCCCAAGCCTGCTTTAAAAATACCTTAGTTATTTCTATGTTCCTTCTCTCTTCATTACTCCCATACAGTCCTAGCACAGTAAGGATTCCCCCATCCTCCTCGTTTATCCTCCTATCCCATTCACCGTCTCCTATCACTCCTAATATGGACTGTATCAGCCTCCTCCTCCTGCTCATATCTGCCACACTATTATCAAGTGTTCAATAGTTTCCCTTATTCCTCTACAGAAGCTACCCAGCTAACCATCACCGGCGGGCCTACGTAGGCTGTAGAGCGGCGAACGGCGGCCGCCGGCGGCAAATTTACCTCCGTCAGCCCTCCGAAGGGCCGCTGGTGTATTTTCAGACGGGAAAACTTACTATGTTGAAATTAATGTACAGAATTTGAAGAATTGAATATTTCTATGTGTAAACATTTTGAAACAACAGTTATATGATTATCTTGCTGTAGTATTACATCAGTAGTGACAAGCAGCGGCAACTTGACGTCAATCCTCCGGAGGCCCGCTGGGCGCTGGTACGTATTCGTAAGTGGGAAATATTCATATCATATTATATATATCAACACAGTAATATACATAGTATCTCAATATCGGTACCATCACTATTATTAGGCCTGTTCAAGCTATTAAAAATTGCTATAGAAGTTTTTATAATAGTTTATAGAAATTATCATATATCAGTTTATTTCAAATATTTCCAGCTTAATCAGGAACACCCAGAGATACATAGAAATAAAGATGAGATGCGTACAAAGGAAGGAGTTTACATGGAAAAAGGTTATCAGTTATACAGACTTTCAAGAAATGGCAGACAACAGAGAGCCCAAATTCATCAGTCAGGAAATGCTACATGACCTTGCTAGGGACCTAGATCTACCCAAGGAGAAAAGTGAAGTCCTTGGATCTCGTCTCAAGGAATGGAATTTGCTACAAGAAGGAGTTCTCATCACCACGTTTCGTCGTAGACATAAAGAACTTTCAAGCTTCTTCAAGATGGAACACAAGCTCTGTTACTGCTTTGATGTTGACACACTCATGGAACAACTTTGTGAGTCTCACACTTATGATAAGAGTGAGTGGCGGCTGTTCATAGATTCAAGAAAAAACACGCTAAAGGCCGTTCTTCTGCATAAAGGAAATAAGCTTCCGAGTGTTCCAATTAGAGAGAACTGCAACTCCGAAATGCCAGTGGTCGCTGGCAGTTTTAACTCACAATTTGGTGAAAAGTTGGTCAACTTGAAAGAAAAATATGGGCTTATTCCACTGCACTTAAAACACAAAAGTATAATTTTAAGAACGATTTTCTTCTATATGTATATTGTATAGAAGCCTGATTCTGTAAAACATGTATTTAACCAAATAACCAAGTAGGTTATAGTTGAGGAGGCGAGGTAAATGTTACTCTATGATATTATACAGTCAATAACGTATGTTTAGAAGTTATCTATACCTAGGCAGTCATATGTTCCTATTATTATTGTGTATCAATCAGATAGAAAGCCTGGAAGTGCAATGAGTCGACGCGTGAAGTGGCAATGTTTTGATTCAATCCCCCCGCCACAATCTCCCCGCCACCACTCCCCGCCGCGGCGTGTCGCCTCCACAATTATAACCTACATTGTCGCAGCAACAAGCCGATTTCGGCATTCTTTATTCTTCGTTTTTCCAAGGCATTGCTTATTGTATTTTGACAAGCGTTTGCCAGACGCAGCAGTACTGTCTTAGAAAACAGTGTGAACATCGCCCAAATTTTACATGCCACAATATACATGTAAAAAATATATTAAGCTTTGCTACTCGAGGCGAGTAATTTGCATTAAATTGCTATCTTAGAACGTTCAATCGTAATGCATGTCATGCATACACTTACTAGAACAACAGAAGAACGTTCTTTTTTAGTATTCAGATGCGGTGCATCAATATTTATCGCGAAATTGATTTATGAAAAATATTAGTCGCGGAGGGAAAACACAGTAGACCAACCTTTGAGTTAAAACTGCCAGCGACCACTGGCATTTCTCGAGTTTCAGTTCTCCCCAATTGCGCATGGCCATGAAATGAGTGAAACTTATGAAACTATGAAGACTTTGTTATCTGCTGTTAAATATGAAGAACATCAGTGGAATCTGTGTGGGGACCTGAAGGTAATCTCCTTGCTTCTAGGACTCCAGTTAGGTTACACTAAGCACATGTGTTTTCTTTGTTTGTGGGACTCTACAGCGGACAGCAAACATTACAAACAAAAGGAATGGCCAGCACGACCGAAAGACTCACCTGGCAGGTTCAACTGTATGTACAAACCTCTTGTTGACAGTGAAAAGGTGTACTTACCTCCATTGCATCTGAAACTTGGGTTAATGAAAAATTTTGTGAAGGCCATGGATCAAAATGGTGCTGGCTTTCAGTATTTGTTAGCAAAGTTTGAACGCACTGTATCTGAAGCCAAAGTAAAGGCAGGTGTTTTCAATGGCCCTCAAATTCGTCAACTACTCAATGATGATGACTTTGTAAAGAGCCTAACTGCCCTGGAAAAAGCTGCTTGGAAGAGCTTTTGGGCTGTTATAAAGAACTACCTACCCAGCTAACCATCACCGGCGGGCCGACGTAGGCCGTAGAGCGGCGAACGGCGGCCGCCGGCGACAAATTTACCTCCGTCAGCCCTCCGAAGGCCCGCTGGTGTATTTTCAGACGGGATAATTTACTATGTTGAAAATTAATGTACAGAATTTCAAGAATTGAATATTTCTATGTGTAAACATTTTGAAACAACAGTTATATGATTATCTTGATGTAGTATTACATCAGTAGTGACAAGCAGCGGCAACTTGACGTCAATTCTCCGGAGGCCCGCTGGGCGCTGGTACGTATTTGTAAGTGGGAAATATTCATATCATATTATATATATTAACTCAGTAATATACATAGTATCTCAATATCGGTACCATCACTATTATTAGGCTTGTTCAAGCTATTCAAAATTGTTATAAAAGTTTTTATAATAGTTTATAGAAATGATCATATATCAGTTTATTTCAAATATTTCCAGCTTAATCAGGAACACCCAGAGATACATGGAAATAAAGATGAGATACGTACATAGGAAGGAGTTTACATGGAAAAAGGTTATCAGTTTGTCTGTGTGTGTAGCTAGTATCATATAAAAATAACACTTGATTAACCGCGGCGAAGATTATTACGCGATAACACAAGGTCATATTTTCCCTTATTTCAATAACTTCCAACATATTATCAACACATATCAATACCCAACGGTACACCTAATATGGAATATTAGGTATAACGTCCATCATTAGCTGTACCAGGTAACTCCATCATCCAGATGATGGAGTTAACATATGAATAATATCATGATTTAGAATAGAATATTATTTGAAATCTTTTCCCAGCTATCAATGCACTAAACTGCCAGACGTACGATAGCCATTACAAAGGGTTAAAAACCCACAAAAGGCCTAAATTGTCACTCTTAACCAGTCGATAACATAATAAGAACTTAGTTATAACATGTTTTTGCTCCTTCATTATATCGAAATAGACTGAATAATGAGTTTTGAGTGTTGGCGATAAAAAGGACGATAATAATAATTCACTGGGTAACAGCCAAAAAATCGTCAGGGGTTTCTCAGTTGATTTAGACTAATTTAGGTGTTCTGAGTCCGAATATCACATTGATTTTGCTCTATCAGGTCAACTTTTTGAGATACAGCCATAGGCCTACCTGACGAGCTATACATATGCTAATATCAGGGGTTTTGAGTTCAATCATATTTTTCTTGAAGAATATATCGAATTACAATGCACAGACACGAATAAAGGGAATTCCACAATTAGCCAATCAAATCAATACCTGTCTCACCATTACTCCATTCTAAATTTCTAAATTCTAAAATTCTAAATTTCATTGTCTGACACTCAGCTGCATCTTTCTTTTTTCTTTCAGTTTATTGTGATGGCTTCGGCGCGACGGTCATGCAGGAATAATCCTGACGTTTTCTGCTACATCTGCGGACAATACACGCTGTCAGGGGACAGGAAGAACATCACAGGATTTGTGAAGCGCGCCTACGGGGCTTACTTTAAAGTCAAGCTGGGTGACCAAGATAAGTCCTGGGCACCGCACACGGTGTGCAAGACGTGCGTGGAATACCTCCGGCGGTGGACGAAGGGCGCGAAAACTTCACTGAAGTTTGGGATTCCGATGGTTTGGAGGGAGCCGTTTGACCATGCATCGGATTGTTACTTCTGCGCCATCAATACTAATGGCATCAACCGGAAGAATCGGCACAGCCTCCAGTACCCCGACCTTCCATCTGCCCGCCGTCCACTGGCTCACTGCGAAGAAATTCCTGTACCAGCGTTCACAGAGCTTCCCGACAGCGACGACGAGGCCACCAGTACAGACGAGCGAGGATATACAGAAGAAGAGTATGAAGCACAAGATAGTCCGCAGCCCTTTTCACAATGTGAGCTTAATGATCTGGTTCGGGATCTCAGCTTGTCGAAGACTTCCTCCGAGCTGTTGGCCTCCAGACTCAAAGAGAAAAATCTACTTGGCAAGGACGCGCGTATCACTTTCTTTCGTAGAAGGCATGAGGCCTACATGGGCTACTTCTGCCAGGAGGAAGACCTCGTGTACTGCCGAGATGTCGCCGGTCTTCTTGTTAAACTCGGCGCTCCTCAATACGATCCGAGAGATTGGCGACTCTTCATTGACAGCTGTAAGCGCTCTTTGAAGTGTGTGCTCCTCCACAACGGAACCAGTTCGCCTCAATCCCTCTTGCGCACTCCACAACTCTCAAAGAGAAATATGAAGCAGTGAAGTACGTGCTCGACAAAATCCAATATGAGCAGCACCAATGGATCATCTGCGTCGACTTGAAGATGGTGAACTTCTACTTGGTCAGCAGTCCGGGTTCACGAAGTACCCATGCTTTTTATGCATGTGGGACAGTCGAGACAGAGCCCAGCACTATGTAAAGAAAGAGTGGCCGGCGCGAGAGCAGTTAGTACCTGGGGCGAGAAACATCATAAACGAAACCTCTTGTTGACCGGGAGAAGATATTGATCCCACCGCTACACTTGAAGCTTGGGTTAATGAAACAGTTCACGCGCGCTCTGGACAAGGATGGGAGGTGCTTCAACTACCTGTGCCGAGCCTTTCCTGGACTGACCATTGAGAAGCTGAAGGCCGGCATTTTCGATGGCCCACAGATACGGCAGCTCATAAAGGACACAGAGTTCCAAAACTCCATGAACACGCTAGAGTGCGCCGCGTGGAAATCGTTTGTGCAGGTGGTGAACAACTTCCTGGGGAACACGAAGGCAGCAAACCACGCCAGACTCGTCAGCAGCATGATAGAGGCCTTCCAAAAACTCGGGTGTTTGATGAGTATTAAGATGCACTTCCTTTCTCACACATGGAGAAGTTTCCTGAAAACCTTGGGGCGATGAGCGACGAGCAGGGAGAAAGGTTCCATCAGGACATGCGCCAAATGGAGGAGAGGTACCAGGGGAGGTGGGACGCAGTCATGATGGCGGACTACTGCTGGTCGCTGAAGAGAGACAACCCAGCAGCTGCTCACACACGGGAATCGAAGAAACGCCGATTTATGCCGTGAACTCTGAACTTTTGTGTCACGTAACGCTCATTCTTATACTAATATTATGATAATTATGCTTATCAAATTTGATGGACTAAATAAAAACTGAATGAATTTGGATACGCTGACTTTTATTTCTTGAGGAAAACGGAAAAAATCATCAGGGGTTTCTCAGCTGATGATCCGCAGAATTTTTTTTTTTACGAAAAATCGATTTTTTTAAAATTTCTGTAGCAAAAAAACCTGACCTGATTGAGCAAAACCAAGGTCATTTTCGGACTCAGAGCATCAAAATTAGTCTAATTCAGCTGGAAAACCCTGGACGATTTTCAAAACATATGTTTTTGTTACCCAGTGTAATTATTAGAAGCTGTACGATAATTCTACTGAAAAAACATTAAATTTGAGGAGGTAGTACGATAATTCCCAAATAAGAGGGTGGCAACACTCACTCAGTCAGTTATAAGTCAATAAAAAGTCTGTAAGTCAGTCTATAATAGTCAGTCAGTCAGTCTATAAGTCAGTCTATAATAGTCAGTCAGTCAGTCAGTCAGCTATAAGAACATAAACCATAATTTTGAGTAGTCAGTACGACAATTTGTAAATAAAAGATGACGTGAAAATTAGCGTCTGGTCTGAGCAGTGTTGCCAAACTAGCGCAAAATGCGCTAGTTCTGGCGCATTGGCATCACAAACAGCGCGTAAAGTTCGTGCATTTTTATTCAATATGGTGCATGTTTTAGCGCATTTCTGGAAATCCATGGTTATAGGTAAGGTTAGTGTAAATCTACTTAAGACTGTACTTTAAGCTATGTTGGAATATAACTACAAGGCAACTACTTCGCATTGTTATACGTGTACATGTAGCGCCTAGCTTACCCTCGAATGTGTATGGGTAGACTAGATGAAACTGTAGATCACCTGGTATTAATGTGTCCAAGGTATGATGAGGAAAGAGAGCGGCTTATAGCAATAGTGGCACGGGAGGTAGGCGTGGATCAGTGGGATAGAGTGGCAGAGGGGAACATAGATGGGATAATGGAATTTCTTTTAGGTTTGAGTAGGGTACAGGATACAAATAGAAGAATCATCGAAGGGGTTAAAGTATTTTTAGAAAAGGCTTGGGAAAAAAGAGCAGAGAGTTAGGGCCTCATACAAGCCCTGAGGGAGCCAGCCGGAAATTAGGCTTTGAACCGGGTGAAAACCGCGGTTTAGCTCCTCACCTGGAAAGAAGAAGAAGAAGACCCGTATGATGAGCTCCGTAGGCTATCAATCGTTCGTGTATGGTGAGACTGAGGCCGCAGCCCACCTCACCTCACCACCTCAGCGGCTA
>JACEEZ010025093.1:137500-142500 GCA_016584305.1 Chionoecetes opilio
ACTGAGTCAGATGTATTCCTCCAGTAAACACGTGAAAAACAAGTCACATAAACACACACAAACACACTGCGCCTGTAGGCATAGCTAATCACACACAAATATCCTCACAGCTCATTTAGAAGGAGGAACAAGTTAGACGTAAAAATGTAAACAAAACTCGCCAAAAATAAATAGACAAAATACAGCCACCAGGCGCGTGATTACTACATAAAACGATGCGGAAATATCGAAATATATTAAAATACACATAAACCCCCCTACATTTGATGTACAAAAAGAATTATCAACAAAATATCGCTAAAATCTACGGTGTTACTAAATGATTGAATCTTATTTATTTTACGAAGGCCTTAAATATCGCAGACTTTATATGGGTAGTCATACAAAGAGCTGGGGTTTTCAGTAAGGCTATACAATCCATAATCGGTCCACGAATAAAAAAGTGACTATTCGTTTTAAATATTAATTGGCACCACGTAAAATGGCGGCCAGGCAGAATTCCCTTCAGCCAATCAGCGGCCTTGCTCTGGTCTCAGCCAATCAGCGTTCAGCAACAACTGGGCGGCCATTCTCAGTGTTTATTCCCGATATATAGGCCTTATTTAATGGGAAATAAGGTGAGATTTACCCTTAAATACCTTATTTATGGCATATTAGTGACAATAGGAGTATTGTTATTGATAAATATAGGGTGGACGATAATAATTTGCCGCCATATTAGCCTTTCAGCGTAATATTCTCCCTAAAATAGATGACATTTGAGTTTGATGCCGGTAAATGGAATATTTTGAAGTGTTTTCGCTAAGTGTCTCCCGCTGAATACTACAGAGACGTACCCAGGGTATACCTTGATGCGCTGATCCTAGGTTCGGTCCCGAGATTAGCTTCTATGGACCACTGTGGCCCTCGCCGTACCCGTGGCCGCGGCGGTACGGGGCTCACGCCGTTATAGTGGACGAGAACTGCGCGTTCGCTCAGACAGACACACTGGGGGGCTAACACCTCACTCTTAGCCTCTCGCTTTACCACACACACCACACCTGTCACTACACACCTGCACGGCCTCGCTACACACCTGTCACTACACACCTGCACGGCCTCGCTACACACCTGTCGCCTGTGTATGACCGTAAATAAATGACTTGGAAGGTTCGACGATGCACTAGGTTGGAAGAAAGGAAGTTCTAAAAGATTATAAAAGGGTTCTAAAGGGTTATAAGGAGTTCTAAAAGTTTCTAAAGTTTATAAAAGGGTTATAAAAGGCTTATAAGGAGTTCTAAAATATTATAAAAGGGTTCTAAAGAGCTCTAAAAGTTTATAAAAGGGTTCTAAAAGGGTTATAAAGTGTTCTAAAAGATTATAAAAGGGGTCTTAAGAGTTCTAAAAGTTTATAAAGTTTATAAAAGGGCTATAAAGAGTTCTAAAAGATTATAAAAGGGTTCTAAATTTACTATAAAGAGTTAAAATATAAAGTATATTAAGTTTATAAAAGGGTTCTAAAAGTTTCTAACGTTTATAAAAGGGTTCTAAAAGTTTCTAACGTTTATAAAAGGGTTCTAAAAGGGCTATAAAGAGTTCTAAAAGTTTCTAAAGTTTATAAAAGGGTTATAACGAGTTCTAAAAGATTATAAAAGGGTTAATTCTGATAAAGGTTCTAAAGAGTTAAAAGTTTCTAAAGAGGTTCTAAAAGTTTTAAAGTTTAAAAGGGTTAAAAGGGTTCTAAAAAGTTCTAAAAATAAAAAGGGTTTAAAGAGTTCAAAAGTTTATAAAAGGGTTATAAAAGGGTTCTAAAGAGTTCTAAAAGAGTATAAAAGGGTTCTAAAGAGTTCTAAAAGTTTCTAAAGTTTATAAAAGGGTTATAAAGAGTTCTAAAAGATTATAAAAGGGTTCTAAAGAGTTCTAAAAGTTTCTAAAGTTTATAAAAGGGCTATAAAGAGTTCTAAAAGTTTCTAAAGTTTATAAAAGGGTTATAAAAGAGTTATAAAGAGTTCTAAATGGTTCTTAAGTTTTCTAAAAGGGTTCATGTCTATTCATCATTGTTAACAGAGTATTTCAAGGGTTTAAAAGGGTTCTAAAGAGTTATAAATGACTACTAATGACTGACCATGACAACTAACTCCCCCCCCCCCAGGTGACGAGCCACGAGCAGTGCATGGTACAGCTGGATCAGGGCAAGGCTGATCTGGTGGCCCTCAACCCTAACGAGATCTTCATCGGCGGCCGCTACCACTCCCTCGTGCCCCTCATGAAGGAGTCCTACGCAGGTCAGTGCCACGTACAACCCTGTACAACCCTGTACAACACTATACAACACTGTACAACACTATACAACACTGTACAACACTTTTAGAGATTTTTATAACACTTAAGGACCTAAAAACATAATTAAAAAAAATCAAAGGCTGAAATAGGCTGAAATAGGGACTTCTAATCATTGTAACTGAAAACTGACTCTAGATTGGTGTTCAGCATGCCCAAAAATGAATAGATTTGTAGATTAATAGATTTGTTACGAGCGAGCACGCGTTCGCTCGCGAGTCCTCACTGGATACGGGATTTTTCTCACGTAAGCGGCCGATCCGACCCTACCGACCGTCACGCTTTTCAGGAGCTTCTATCTTTGGAATCCCGCTTACGATTGACAAGCGGTCTTGGCCATCTGATAGCCCCATTCAATCCCTATTTGTGCTCGACATGTTTTGTCTCACGTGAGGGGTCAGCATGGCGCGTGAGGGATGTCAGACAACATTATCTTGCTATAGCTGAGAAACGGCTGTACCGACTTAAGTTGTAATTTGGTGTGTGGTTTGAGACCACACACCTAGCAATGTCACACAGGTCAAACTCCGGCTGGTTTCTACGGGCTCGCTCGTCCCTCGCCAATTAAGGCGTCTTACTGGTAGTAGTAGTGGTAGTAGTAGTAGTAGTAGTAGTAGTAGTAGTAGTAGTAGTAGTAGTAGTAGTAGTAGTAAAAGTAGTAGTAGTAGGAAAATAATTAGTATTAGTATTAGTAGTAGTAGTATTGATGTAGTAGTAATAATATTAAAAGTAGTATTAGTTGTGAAAGTAGTAGTAGTAGTAGTAGTAGTAGTAGTAGTAGTAGTAGTAGTAGTAGTAGTAGCAATAATAGTAGTAGTTGTAGTAGTAGTAGTAGCAATAATAGTAGAAGTAGTAGTAGTAGTAGCAATAATAGTAGTAGTAGTAGTAGTAGTAGTAGTCCCTCGCTGATTAAGGCGTCTTACTGGTAGATTAATAGATTTGCTTGAAAATGAGTTCCTAGCAGTTATCGGGCATGCTGAACACGAACCTGGCGTCAGTTTTCAGTTACAATGATTATATGAAGCCTGGATTAATGAAGGCTCCCGTGCAGGTGGTCGCAAGAACTACTACAGCGTGGCAGTGACACACAAGGGCAACCTGAGCCACATAAGCAGCCTGGAGGACCTGCGGGGCACTGTGGCCTGCTTCCCCTCAGTGGCCTCCATGGGGGGCTGGGTCATCCCCATTGCCAAGGTGAGGGCGGGGTCAGGGAGAGAGAGAGAGAGAGAGAGAGAAAGAAAGTATTACAGAGAAACTGCAAAAATAAGTGGATATTAGAGAGAGAGTGGAGGTATTACACAGAGAGAGAGAGAGAGAGAAAGTATTACAGAGAAACTGCAAAAATAAGTGGATATTAGAGAGAGAGTGGAGGTGTTACACAGAGAGAGAGAGAGAGAGAGAGAGAGAGAGAGAATATTGTGGTTTGTTTACTTAATTTTGTCTCGGGTGAAGATGATTTTAATGTCTCCCTAGTGTCAATTATATGAGAGAGAGAGAGAGAGAGAGAGAGAGAGAGAGAGAGAGAGAGAGAGAGAGAGAGAGAGAGAGAGAGAGAGAGAGAGAGAAGAGAGAGAGAAACAGAAAGAGAGAAACAGAAAGAGAGAGAAACAGAAAGAGAGAGAAAGAGAGAGAGAGAGAGAGAGAAACAGAGAAACAGAAAGAGAGAGAGAGAGAGATAATACAAAAATGAATGCAAGAAATACAGTAAACAAGAAGGGAGAGAGAGAGAGAGAGAGAGAGAGAGGAGAGAGAGAGAGAGAGAGAGAGAGAGGAGAGAGAGAGAGAGAGAGGAGAGAGAAACAGAAAGAGAGAGAGAGATAATACAAAAATGAATGCAAGAAATACAGTAAACAAGAAGGAGAGAGAGAGAGAGAGAGAGAGAGAGAGAGAGAGAGAGAGAGAGGAGTAGAGTGCAAGAGTGTAGAGAGAGAGAGAGAGAGTGCAAGAGTGTAGGGAGAGAGAGAGCGCCTAGGGGTGTCAGACAACGTTATCTTGCTTAGCTGAGAAACGGCTGTCCGACTTAAGTTGTAATTTGTGTGTGTTTGAGACCCACACTACAATGTCACACAGGTCAACTCCGGCTGGTTTCTACGGCTCGCTGGTCCCTCGCTATTAAGCGTCTTACTGTAGACAGTAAACCTTTTAAACTCGGCCTTTTATAACTCGGAATTTGTTTATAACTCGGCAAGGCAAAGACAATTTTTTTTTTTTTTTTAAATTTTTTTTTTTTTTTTTTTTTTTTTTTTTTTTTTATTTATATATATATATTTTTTTTTTTTTTTTATTACATCTATGCCTATAGCGCGTGTAGGCAGTGAGCTCCAGGGGTGGGATGGTAGCCCTGGAGGCTCACTCGAGGGCTGTGATGGTTGGCCCTCGCCAGTGGTGGCGCAGGCAGGATTCTTATAGTGACACCTGTAATTAAAGGCTCATGCCGCCCCCCTGTGTCCTCCCATGCACTCGCAGTCGAAGGTAGAGTTAATGGACAGGGCATGTGGGTGTTCTTAGGCCACTCGACGGTGCAGAAAGATTTCAAGTGGATTTATGGGTCTCACTCAGGATCGGACTCGGGTTTTCGAGAACGCCACTCGGTGACGCTAACCACTCTGCTACCGCCTCCCCTAGATTGCATCGCTTGGTTTTCACTCGGTATATCATGCCCTCACAACCTCTTGTGTGAA
>JACEEZ010025093.1:150000-155000 GCA_016584305.1 Chionoecetes opilio
GTATATATATATATATACACGGGTACTCCGTGGTGTAGGGGAAGCACGCTCGATTCACAACCGAGAAGTCCCGGGTTCGATCCCCAGACGGAGCGGAAACAGTTGGGCTGTTTCCTTAAAAACCCGAGCCCCTGTCCACCCAGCAGTGATTGGGTACCGGGTGTTAGCCGGGGGTTTGTGACCCGCCTCCCGGGGTGGTGGCTTCCCCCAACAGTATTAGCACTAGCAGACAGCTCTCTAGGGGTAGTTTGTGAGAGAGCTGTCTGGTCGATACGACAAAATTATTCAAACATCAAACATCACCATATATAACCACCACTAGTCTATTCACAAAACTAACACTCCATCACACTCTCTGTTCACAGGACTAATACTATTCACCATTTACTAGTTGACTATTTATATCGCTATTTCTCTCCCCCCAGGACATCATCGCTCTGTTCGGCAACCAGCGGGAGGGCAACCCAAAGGACTTCTACTTATTTGACTCATCACCACAATACGGCGACACTCACGACCTGCTTCTCTCCGTGAGTATTGCAGGCTGATTCACTCTTCCTCCTCCTCCATAACTAAGCCATAGTCACCCCTATTCAGTATATTTCCTTCTCCAGATACACTACAGGCCAATACCCTAGCCATATTTAAGCCATAGTCACCCTTCCCGCAGGACGACACAGAGGCCATAGTGTTCTTAGTGCCTGGTGTTCTTATGTTCCTCCTCCACTTATTCATTACTGTATTATATTCCTCTATATATTCCTCCCTACATACACTACAGGCCACTACCCTTTACCATAACCAAGCCATCTGAAAAGTGCACACATGGAGGATTTAAGTAGGTATTTGCACGTATATGACCTCTGAAAAGTGCACACATGGAGGATTTAAGTAGGTATTTGCACGTACATGACCTCTGAAAAGTGCATACATGGAGGATTTAAGTAGGTATTTGCACGTACATGACCTCTGAAAAGTGCACACATGGAGGATTTAAGTAGGTATTTGCACGTACATGACCTCTGAAAAGTGCGTACATGGAGGATTTAAGTAGGTATTTCCACGTACATGACCTCTGAAAAGTGCGTACATGGAGGATTTAAGTAGGTATTTGCACGTATATGACCTCTGAAAAGTGCACACATGGAGGATTTAAGTAGGTATTTCCACGTACATGACCTCTGAAAAGTGCGTACATGGAGGATTTAAGTAGGTATTTGCACGTACATGACCTCTGAAAAGTGCGTACATGGAGGATTTAAGTAGGTATTTGCACGTACATGACCTCTGAAAAGTGCACACATGGAGGATTTAAGTAGGTATTTGCACGTACATGACCTCTGAAAAGTGCGTACATGGAAGATTGGAGTAGGTATTTCCACGTACATGACCTCTGAAAAGTGCGCACATGGAGGATTTAAGTAGGTATTTGCACGTACATGACCTCTGAAAAGTGCACACATGGAGGATTTAAGTAGGTATTTGCACGTACATGACCTCTGAAAAGTGCGTACATGGAGGATTTAAGTAGGTATTTGCACGTACATGACCTCTGAAAAGTGCACACATGGAGGATTTAAGTAGGTATTTGCACGTACATGACCTCTGAAAAGTGCACACATGGAGGATTTAAGTAGGTATTTGCACGTACATGACCTCTGAAAAGTGCACACATGGAGGATTTAAGTAGGTATTTCCACGTACATGACCTCTGAAAAGTGCACACATGGAGGATTTAAGTAGGTATTTGCACGTACATGACCTCTGAAAAGTGCGTACATGGAGGATTTAAGTAGGTATTTGCACGTACATGACCTCTGAAAAGTGCGTACATGGAGGATTTAAGTAGGTATTTGCACGTACATGACCTCTGAAAAGTGCGTACATGGAGGATTTAAGTAGGTATTTGCACGTACATGACCTCTGAAAAGTGCACACATGGAGGATTTAAGTAGGTATTTGCACGTACATGACCTCTGAAAAGTGCACACATGGAGGATTTAAGTAGGTATTTGCACGTACATGACTCTGAAAAGTGCGTACATGGAGGATTTAAGTAGGTATTTGCACGTACATGACCTCTGAAAAGTGCGTACATGGAGGATTTAAGTAGGTATTTCCACGTACATGACCTCTGAAAAGTGCGTACATGGAGGATTTAAGTAGGTATTTGCACGTACATGACCTCTGAAAAGTGCGTACATGGAGGATTTAAGTAGGTATTTGCACGTACATGACCTCTGAAAAGTGCGTACATGGAGGATTTAAGTAGGTATTTCCACGTACATGACCTCTGAAAAGTGCGTACATGGAGGATTTAAGTAGGTATTTCCACGTACATGACCTCTGAAAAGTGCACACATGGAGGATTTAAGTAGGTATTTGCACGTACATGACCTCTGAAAAGTGCGTACATGGAGGATTTAAGTAGGTATTTGCACGTACATGACCTCTGAAAAGTGCACACATGGGGGATTTAAGTAGGTATTTGCACGTACATGACCTCTGAAAAGTGCACACATGGAGGATTTAAGTAGGTATTTCCACGTACATGACCTCTGAAAAGTGCGTACATGGAGGATTTAAGTAGGTATTTGCACGTACATGACCTCTGAAAAGTGCGTACATGGAGGATTTAAGTAGGTACAGTAAAAGCCTTATAACTCGGCACGATAGGGGCTCTGGCCCTTGCCGAGTTATTCAATGTGCCGAGTTATTCAATGTCCTCCTCTGATATGGGTTATATAAAAAAAAAAAAAAAAAAAAAAAAAGCTGGATTTGATATCAAACTCAGCACAAATAGCACACATGGACGCACCTGCATCCATCCTTGCCAGCACTTTCACCTTTTCCTGCAGGCTCAGGCTCTTCAATTTCATTCCCTTCCTGCTGGAGACACTCTTGCGTGATGGAGCTGACATCTTGATATACAGTACTGTATGATGTAATCCCAAAACACGTAAAATAGGTGGCAAATTAAGTAAAGATCGGGAACCAGTGCGTAGGCTGAGCCGTGTTTTTGTCGTCCAAGCACCGTCTTGGATTACGAATCCTAATCCAATAACACTTGCTGAAATGTGTGTTATACTACTCTGTGATATTGTTTGCAATGTTTTGCATTGATTATTATTTCGGCTCCTACCAAGCTTGTTGTGTTTTTGAAGCAGAAACCAATCCTTTTTCAATTTCGACAAAAAACGGAATTCGTATCCAAGACGGTGCTTTGACGACATAAACACGGCTCAGCAGCTGACAGCCTACACGCTGGTTCCCGACCTTTGCTTTACTTTGCCACCTATTTTATGTGTTTTGGGATTACATCATACAGTACTGTATATCAAGATGTCAGCTCCATCACGCAAGGGTGTCTCCAGCAGCAAGGGAATGAAATTGAAGAGCCTGAGCTTGCAGGAAAAGATCAAAAGGACAAAAATACGACTTTATGCGACTGACGATATGCAGAGTGTAAGCGAAGAGATGCAGTTATAACATCAATATGCCGAGATACATTATTTTTTGCCAACTTTCTGTTTACATGTTCACAGAAGAGGTTGTGAGGGCATGATATGCCGAGTGAAAACCATGAGATGCAGTTTAGGTGCGGCGGTAGCAGAGTGGTTAGCGTCACCGAGTGGCGTTCTCGAAGACCCGAGTTCGATCCCGAGTGAGACCCATAAATCCACTTGAAATCTTTTTGCACCGTCGAGTGGCCTAAGAACACCCACATGCCCTGTCCATTAACTCTACCTTCGACTGTGAGTGCCTGGGAGGACACACGGGGCGGCATGAGCCTCTAATCACAGGCGTCACTATAACAATCCTGCCTGCGCCACCACGGGCGAGGGCCAACCATCACAGCCCTCGAGTGAGCCTCCAGGGCCTATCATTCCACCCCTGGAGCTCACTGCCTACATGTGCTATGGGCATAGGTGTGTGTGTGTGTGTGTGTGGGGAAAAAAAAAAAAAAAAAAAAAAAAAAAAAAAAAAAAAAAAAAAAAAAAAAAAAAAAAAAACATTAGTCTTCGCCATGCCGAGTTATATCAAATTCCGAGTTATACAGTGCCGAGTTATAAGGGTTTTACTGTATTTGCACGTACATGACCTCTGAAAAGTGCACACATGGAGGATTTAAGTAGGTATTTGCACGTACATGACCTCTGAAAAGTGCGCACATGGAGGATTTAAGTAGGTATTTGCACGTACATGACCTCTGAAAAGTGCACACATGGAGGATTTAAGTAGGTATTTGCACGTACATGACCTCTGAAAAGTGCGCACATGGAGGATTTAAGTAGGTATTTGCACGTACATGACCTCTGAAAAGTGCACACATGGAGGATTTAAGTAGGTATTTGCACGTACATGACCTCTGAAAAGTGCACACATGGAGGATTTAAGTAGGTATTTGCACGTACATGACCTCTGAAAAGTGCGCACATGGAGGATTTAAGTAGGTATTTGCACGTACATGACCTCTGAAAAGTGCACACATGGAGGATTTAAGTAGGTATTTGCACGTACATGACCTCTGAAAAGTGCGTACATGGAGGATTTAAGTAGGTATTTGCACGTACATGACCTCTGAAAAGTGCACACATGGAGGATTTAAGTAGGTATTTGCACGTACATGACCTCTGAAAAGTGCACACATGGAGGATTTAAGTAGGTATTTGCACGTACATGACCTCTGAAAAGTGCACACATGGAGGATTTAAGTAGGTATTTGCACGTACATGACCTCTGAAAAGTGCGTACATGGAGGATTTAAGTAGGTATTTGCACGTACATGACCTCTGAAAAGTGCACACATGGAGGATTTAAGTAGGTATTTGCTTTTAATATTTGTATCTCCTCTATATACACTACAGGCCAATACCCTTTACCATAACCAAACCATATTGACCCTTATATCAGGATGACACAGAGGCCCTGGTGGAGTTAGCAGCCAGCCAGCAGAGTTTCCAGAAGTTCTTGACGGGTGACATCGTGAGTCACATCCA
>JACEEZ010025093.1:165000-170000 GCA_016584305.1 Chionoecetes opilio
AAAACTTATTGAAGTAAGAAAGGTTCATCTTGAGGTGTTCTACAGGACGCAGTAATCGGCTTGTCAAAACACCTCATGGTTGTCGAGAAAATTGCTATTTTGTATAAATGTACGAATATGCTATTTTCTCGGTTATTTACCAATCAATATTTTTTTGCTTTACGCCAAATGATAGCCCTTGCTCTGCTTCATGTTTACCTGTATTCATGTTGCATCTATCTGCCATAGTTTTTTAGTTATTGAAAAAAACGTGATTTAAAAAAAAAATCAAGGCATACCCCTTGCAAAATTTGCAAAATTTTTAAAAAATAGATTTGCTTGAAAATGAGTTCCTAGCAGTTATCGGGCATGCTGAACACGAATCTGGAGTCAGTTTTCAGTTACAATGATTAAAAGTCCCTATTTCAGCCAATTCACAATGACATGATACTTCCAGATATTCTTTAAAAATCACAAATTAGACAAAACTTACTACAAGACATAACAATATGCTAGGCATTGCTAGATTAATCATTACTTCACTACAACGATCAGTATCAGTATTTTCAGTATTAGTATTAGTATTATTAATCCCTATTTGAGCCACCCATGCGATTGTCAAAGTACTTATAAAAACCTAGGAATACTATAGCAATCCTGTGGGA
Organism: Chionoecetes opilio; assembly: GCA_016584305.1. Taxonomy (NCBI): domain Eukaryota; kingdom Metazoa; phylum Arthropoda; class Malacostraca; order Decapoda; family Majidae; genus Chionoecetes; species Chionoecetes opilio. Next base: position 165,645 of record JACEEZ010025093.1, read on the forward strand.
CTTCTAATGCCCTCCCATGACTCCTGTAGGATGCCTGAAGGAGCAAAGAGGCCCGTGAAGGACTCTGAAGGATTGTATACACAGCACGCCAAAGCATTGTTCGCGACATCATAACACAGCGCTTCCATACGGGAATTCAGAAAATGTACTCTATGGCAGCCTACTGACTTCCGAGAGAGATATCTTACATATGGCAGCTTGTTTAAAGCACGGGCAGTCCATCAAGACCGTTGAGGAATGTTCAGATGCCACTTGTCAATTATAGACGAAGCATTTAAAAAAGTATCGCCTTCCTTCCCGCGAGTAATTTGAACAGAGGCGCATTGGTATGACTATCATTATTTTCATAATGAGTGGCAAGAAAGACCTAACAAAAGAGCAAATTAAAGTTATTGTATCTCTACACAAGGCAGAGAGGCCACATGAAGAAATATCAAGGATTGTGGATGTTACGAGGAGATGTGTGCATAAGTGGGTGGAAAGTTTCACGGTGGGTTGCATCGTCGCGACAGCCGCGACACCAGAACATTATAAGTGGCCAGGGCGAGGGTGTAAAACATCAGCAAGCACCCTAAATGTCATGAAACGTCAAGTGGATGCCCATCCTCAATTAAGAGCAAGAAAAATATTGCGATATGACTTTTACACCCTCGCCCTGGCCACTTATAATGTTCTGGTGTCGCGGCTGTCGCGACGATGCAACCCACCGTGAAACTTTCCACCCACTTATGCACACATCTCCTCGTAACATCCACAATCCTTGATATTTCTTCATGTGGCCTCTCTGCCTTGTGTAGAGATACAATAACTTTAATTTGCTCTTTTGTTAGGTCTTTCTTGCCACTCATTATGAAAATAATGATAGTCATACCAATGCGCCTCTGTTCAAATTACTCGCGGGGAGTAAAGTGATACTTTTTTAAATGCTTCGTCTATAATTGACAAGTGGCATCTGAACATTCCTCAACGGTCTTGATGGACTGCCCGTGCTTTAAACAAGCTGCCATATGTAAGATATCTCTCTCGGAAGTCAGTAGGCTGCCATAGAGTACATTTTCTGAATTCCCGTATGGAAGCGCTGTGTTATGATATTGCGAACAATGCTTTGGCGCGCTGTGTACAAAGCGAAGGATAGTTAAAAAAAATAGTTCTTCCTCCTCTCATTTCCTCTCCTCCCTTTCTTCTCTTCCTTCCTCCTCCTCCTCTCCTCCCTTCCTTGTACCCCCTCCTTCCCCCCCCACCCCCCTCCTCCTCCTCCTCCCTTTCTTCCTCTTCCCCCTCTGAATCGGAATTATTGGAAGTTTGAAATAGAGGGTTTACTTTACACTTATACACACTTATACATACTTATACACACTTATCCACACTTATACATACTTATACACACTTATACACACTTATACACACTTATACACACTTATACACACTTATACATACTTATACATACTTATACACACTTATACACACTTATACACACTTATACACACTTATACACACTTATACACACTTATACATACTTATACACACTTATACACACTTATACACACTTATACATACTTATACACACTTATATACTTATACACACTTATACACACTTATACATACTTATACACACTTATACACACTTATACACACTTATACATACTTATACACACTTATACACACTTATATACACTTATACATACTTATACACACTTATACATACTTATACACACTTATATATGTAGTACTTTTATATACTTTAACTTCTCCTCGTTAAATAGAGAAGAATAATAGCGAATATTAATAGCGAATATTCATCACATCTGTTATTTTCTGCCTTTCTTGTTTCATTTCATTAATTCATCAGTGTTTTTTTCTGCCTTAATTAATTCATCAGTGTTTTTTTCTGCCTTAATTAATTCATCAGTGTTTTTTTCTGCCTTAATTAATTCATCAGTGTTTTTTTCTGCCTTAATTAATTCATCAGTGTTTTTTTCTGCCTTAATTAATTCATCAGTGTTTTTCTGCCTTAATTAATTCATCAGTGTTTTTTTCTGCCTTAATTAATTCATCAGTGTTTTTTTTCTGCCTTAATTAATTCATCAGTGTTTTTTTCTGCCTTAATTAATTCATCAGTGTTTTTTTCTGCCTTAATTAATTCATCAGTGTTTTTTTCTGCCTTAATTAATTCATCAGTGTTTTTTTCTCCCTTAATTAATTCATCAGTTTTTTTCTGCCTTAATTAATTCATCAGTGTTTTTTCTGCCTTAATTAATCATCAGTGTTTTTTCTGCCTAATTAATTCATCAGTGTTTTTTTCTGCCTTAATTAATTCATCAGTGTTTTTTTCTCCCTTAATTAATTCATCAGTTTTTTTCTGCCTTAATTAATTCATCAGTGTTTTTTTCTGCCTTAATTAATTCATCCAGTGTTTTTTCTGCCTTAATTAATTCATCAGTGTTTTTTTCTGCCTTAATTAATTCATCAGTGTTTTTTTCTGCCTTAATTAATTCATCAGTGTTTTTTTCTGCCTTAATTAATTCATCAGTGTTTTTTTCTGCCTTAATTAATTCATCAGTGTTTTTTTCTGCCTTAATTAATTCATCAGTGTTTTTTTCTGCCTTAATTAATTCATCAGTGTTTTTTTGCCCTAATTAATTCATCCGTGTTTTTTTCTGCCTTAATTAATTCATCAGTGTTTTTTTTCTTCCTTAATTAATTCATCAGTTTTTTTCTGCCTTAATTAATTCATCAGTGTTTTTTTCTGCCTTAATTAATTCATCAGTGTTTTTTTTTCTGCCTTAATTAATTCATCAGTGTTTTTTTTCTGCTTAATTAATTCATCAGTGTTTTTTTCTGCCTTAATTAATTCATCTGTTTTTTTCTGCCTTAATTAATTCATCAGTGTTTTTTTCTGCCTTAATTAATTCATCAGTTGTTTTTTTCTGCCTTAATTAATTCATCAGTGTTTTTTCTGCCTTAATTAATTCATCAGTGTTTTTTTTCTCCCTTTAAATTTAAATTTCATCAGTGTTTTTTCTGCCTAATTAATTCATCAGTGTTTTTTTCTGCCTTAATTAATTCATCATTGTTTTTTTCTGCCTTAATTAATTCATCAGTGTTTTTTTCTGCCTTAATTAATTCATCAGTGTTTTTTTCTGCCTTAATTAATTCATCAGTGTTTATTTCTGCCTTAATTAATTCATCAGTGTTTTTTTCTCCCTTTAATTAATTCATCAGTGTTTTTTTCTGCCTTAATTAATTCATCAGTGTTTTTTCTGCCTTAATTAATTCATCAGTGTTTTTTTCTCCCTTAATTAATTCATCAGTGTTTTTTTTTCCTGCCTTAATTAATTCATCAGTGTTTTTTTCTGCCTTAATTAATTCATCAGTGTTTTTTCTGCCTTAATTAATTCATCAGTGTTATTTTCTTCCTTAATTAATCATCAGTTTTTTTCTCCTTAATTAATTCATCAGTGTTTTTTTCTGCCTTAATTAATTCATCAGTGTTTTTTTCTCCCTTTAATTAATTCATCAGTGTTTTTTTCTGCCTTAATTAATTCATCAGTGTTTTTTTCTGCCTTAATTAATTCATCAGTTTTTTTTTCTGCCTTAATTAATTCATCAGTGTTTTTTTCTGCCTTAATTAATTCATCAGTGTTTTTTTCTGCCTTAATTAATTCATCAGTGTTTTTTTCTGCCTTAATTAATTCATCAGTGTTTTTTTTCTGCCTTAATTAATTCATCAGTGTTTTTTTCTGCCTTAATTAATTCATCAGTGTTTTTTTCTCCCTTAATTAATTCATCAGTGTTTTTTTTCTCCCTTAATTAATTCATCAGTGTTTTTCTCCCTTAATTAATTCATCAGTGTTTTTTCTCCCTTAATTTAATTCATCAGTGTTTTTTCTGCCTTAATTAATTCATCAGTGTTTTTTCTGCCTTAATTAATTCATCAGTGTTTTTTTCTGCCTTAATTAATATATCAGTGTTTTTTCTGCCTTGATTAATTCATCAGTTTTTTTCTGCCTTAATTAATTCATCAGTGTTTTTTTGCCTTAATTAATTCATCAGTGTTTTTTCTGCCTTAATTAATTCATCAGTGTTTTTTTTTGCCTTAATTAATTCATCAGTGTTTTTTCTGCCTTAATTAATTCATCAGTGTTTTTTCTGCCTTAATTAATTCATCAGTGTTTTTTTCTGCCTTAATTAATTCATCAGTGTTTTTTTCTGCCTTAATTAATTCATCAGTGTTTTTTTCTGCCTTAATTAATTCATCAGTGTTTTTTTCTGCCTTAATTAATTCATCAGTGTTTTTTTCTGCCTTAATTAATTCATCAGTGTTTTTTTCTGCCTTAATTAATTCATCAGTGTTTT
>JACEEZ010025093.1:175000-180000 GCA_016584305.1 Chionoecetes opilio
GTTAACGTTCCAAGGTGTTACTGTAGCTCTAAGATTAATACCACCACCACCACCACCACCACCACCACCACCACCACCACCACCACTACCACCACCACCACCACCACCACCACCACCACACCAAAAACCCCATATATTTCACCCATTTTTCACATTTTGTTTGGTGGTGGTGGTGGTGGTGGTGGTGGTGAAATTGATGGTGGTAGTGGTATCATGGTAGTCTTAAAGCTTAACCCCTTCACGCCCAGATCTTTCCTTTGTAGTAGTAGTAGTAGTGGTAGTAGTGGTGGTGGTAGTAGTAGTAGTAGTAGTAGTAGTAGTAGTAGTAGTAGTAGTAGTAGCAGTAGTTAACCCCTTCACGCCCAGATCTTTCCTTTGTAGTAGTAGTAGTAGTGGTAGTAGTAGTAGTAGTAGTAGTAGTAGTAGTAGTAGTAGTAGTAACCCTTCACGCCAATCTTCCTTTGCTATATAAAATCATCTGTTGTCAGCCATAAAATAACGAAAAGTCACTGAATATACCACATGAGTTAGTGGACAAGGATACTAAACAGGTCATAGCTATAAAACATTGCTTATAGTCACTACAAATCGTCTAATGGTACACAAATTACTATGGAAATTACGTTCTGGGTCTCAAGGGGTTGACATGATACCACCACCACCACTACCACCATCATTTTCACCACCACTACTACCACCACCACTACAACCACCACCACCATCACCACTACCACCCCAAAAAAAAACCCCACCACATTCTACCACCACCACCACTACCACAAAAAATAAAATAAAAAGTACCACACACATTTCATTTCACCACTACCACCACCATCATCATCACCACATTCTACCACCACCAACCATCACCACCACCCAAAAAAAAAAAAAATAATAAAATAAAAATAAAAATAAAATTCACACCTTGCATCCTGCCTCATTCGCATTCTCAGGTTTGGAATTCCTAAACGCGCGTTACGAGGTCGACTGCACCGCTGGGTCGAAACAACACTTTCCGCACCCCATGCCGCTGCTCACGTGCCTCCTCGCCCTCCTCGCCGCCCACACCGCGTAATGACAACGGCGATTCTACGGCTTGATTAGTTTACGAAGCAGTTTGACGAAGAGGCACACAGTTAACAGAAGACCTTAAATAGAATTGAAATTTTGCCTTGTTAAAAAAATAGACTAGTTTAGCAAGGCAATTCTACGGCTAAATTAGTTTACGTATTGTGTGTTTACGTATGGCAAAGGCGAAACGACGGCTTAATTAGTTTGCGAATATCGATTAAGTATTACGAATATCGACCGTTTTAAGAGATGCTTAGAAATACGTCATTTGTTTGTGTGTGTGTGTGTGTACGTATAGTGAAGGGTTTGTAATAATGTGCCTTACTTGTACTATAGGGTGTGTGTGTGTGTGTGTGTGTGTGTGTGTGTGTGTGTGTGTGTGTGTGTGTGTGTGTGTGTGTGTGTGTGTGTGTACCGGAATCCGTCCATCAATCCATCCATGTAAACAAACAAGAAACATTAAGAAAAATAATCGCTCAAAACGAAATACCTGTTTTCATTTAGAAGTTTTGCTTGTGTATGTGTGTGTGTGTGTGTGTGTGTGTGTGTGTGTGTGTGTGTGTGTGTGTGTATGTGTGTGTGTGTACTTCCATTCATCCATATACAACACTATCTATAAGTTATACAATGAATGCATGAAGAAGAAAAAAATGCCACATAGCTAAAACACGTTACTGCACGTTCAAAGCAATCGAACACAAACAAACCGTCTATTCTCTAACATCACCTAACATACATAGAATACAGTGCCTTAGTATTGGTAATAGCATGTATAGCTGTAAGTATTAAACAAAGATGTATGTATATTTTGTATTCATATGTTGTAGTGGTAGTTATAAGTATTTTTAAGTAGTATGTATGATAGATTTAGTAATTGTGTTTGTGTGTGTGTGTGTGTATGTGTGTGTGTGTTTTTGAATGTGTGTGTGTGTGTGTGTGTGTGTGTGTGTGTGTGTTATTGTTATCATTAGTTAATATACTGATGATGAATGCAGCAAATGTTATATTAAATGTTGAAAATGCTGAAAAAATGTTGAAAATGTTGGAAAAATGTTGACAATGTTGGAAAAATGTTGACAATGTTGGAAAAATGTTGACAATGTTGGAAAAATGTTGACAATGTTGGAAATATTTTGACAATGTTGGAAAAATGTTGACAATGTTGGAAAAATGTTGACAATGTTGAAAAAATGTTGAAAAATGTTGAAATATATTGGTCACATTTAATGAATAACTAAAAACTATTAACACATCATAACAATAATGAATCAACAATTATTTTCAGCATTCTCAGTATTCTAAGATAGAGTTGTAAACCAAATTTGACTTGTTAGAATAATATCACTAATTTTCTTAAGGGTTATACCAAGCCATTAACCCTGCCAGTTATCAGTACAGTATTTACAAGCTGTCAATACGTTTTTATTATATTTACAAGCTTAGAAGACGTTTTTATTGATATTTACAAGCTGACAATACGTTTTTATTATATTTACAAGCTTAGAAGACGTTTTTATTGATATTTACAAGCTGTCATTACGTTTTTGTTATATTTACAAGCTTAGAAGACGTTTTTATTGATATTTACAAGCTGTCATTACGTTTTTATTATATTTACAAGCTGTCATTACGTTTTTATTAATATTTACAAGCTTAGAAGACGTTTTTATTGATATTTACAAGCTGTCATTACGTTTTTATTAATATTTACAAGCTTAGAAGACGTTTTTATTTATATTTACAAGCTTAGAAGACGTTTTTATTGATATTTACAAGCTTAGAATACGTTTTTTATGTATTTACAAGCTGTCATTACGTTTTTATTTATATTATCAAGCTTATATTATCAAGCATACAATACGTTTTTATTTTTATTTACAAGCTTAGAAATACGTTTTTATTTATATTTTCAAGCTGTCATTCCGTTTTTATCGCAGCTTAAATACATTCCGTCCATATTTTTGTGATTTCTCAGCTTAATGAATATATCAAACTCATTAAAATATAGCTAATACAAGTTTTATATATATATATATTTCATAATTCTAGCTATTAAAACTATATTAAGGTTTTTTCCACAAATTTATCGCAGCTAAAAAAAATCTCCGTCCAATATTTATGATTTCTCAGCGTAATTATATATTAAAACTCATTAAAATATAGCTTAATACAAGTTTCTCAATCCATTTTTTATAGATATGTCCAGCTATATAGAACAATAATAAGTTTTTTCCACAAATTTATCGCAGCTAAAAAAAATCTCCGTCCAATATTTGCGATTTCTCAGCGTAATTTATATATTAAAACTCATTAAAATATAGCTAATACAAATTTCTCAAGCAATTATTTATAGATATGTCCAGCTATATAGAACAATAATAAGTTTTTTCCACAAATTTATCGTAGCTAAAAAAATTCTCCGTCCAATATTTGCGATTTCTCAGCGTAATTTATATATCAAACTCATTAAAATATAGCTAATACAAATTTCTCAAGCAATTTTTTTATATATTAATTTATCGATGTCAGCAATTACAACAATATTTAGCTTTTTTAGTACAAATTTATCGCAGCTGAAATTTTCTCCGTCCAATATTTGTGATTTCTCAGCGTAATAAATATATCAAAACTCATTAATATATACCTTAATACACGTTTCTCAATCCATTATTTATAGATATGTCCAGCTATATAGAAACAATAATAAGTTTTTTCTATAAATTTATCGCCGCTAAAAATTTCTCCGTCCAATATTTGTGATTTCGCAACGTAATGAATCAAACTCATTCAATTTGAGCTAATATTTATTTGACATTGATGATAATATTATACATCGCTATAAATGAATAATAGTGTTATGTAGAATGAATATAGCTCATGCAAGTTTTTCAATTAATTTGTATATATATATATTTCTAGAACAACCGTCTATTAACTAACCCCTTGAGACCCAGAACGTAATTTCCATTGTAATTTGTGTACCATAAGACGATTTGTAGTGACTATAAGCAATGTTTGAGACCCAGAACGTAATTTCCATTGTAATTTGGGTACCATAAGACGATTTGTAGTGACTATAAGCAATGTTTGAGACCCAGAACGTAATTTCCGTTGTAATTTGGGTACCATAAGACAATTTGTAGTGACTATAAGCAATGTTTGAGACCCAGAACGTAATTTCCATTGTAATTTGTGTACCATAAGACAATTTGTAGTGACTATAAGCAATGTTTGAGACCCAGAACGTAATTTCCATTGTAATTTGGGTACCATTAGACAATTTGTAGTGACTATAAGCAATGTTTGAGACCCAGAACGTAATTTCCATTGTAATTTGGGTACCATTAGACGATTTGTAGTGACTATAAGCAATGTTTGAGACCCAGAACGTAATTTCCATTGTAATTTGGGTACCATTAGACGATTTTTAGTGACTATAAGCAATGTTTGAGACCCAGAACGTAATTTCCATTGTAATTTGGGTACCATTAGACAATTTTTAGTGACTATAAGCAATATTTTATAGCTATGACCTGTTTAGTATCCTCGTCCACCAACTAATGTGGTATATTCAGTGACTTCGTAATTTTATGGCTAACAACAGACAATTTGTAGTGACTATAAGCAATGTTTTATAGCTATGACCTGTTTAGTAGCCTTGTCCACTAACTAATGTGGTATATTCAGTGACTTCGTAATTTTATGGCTGACAACAGAAAATTTTATATAGCAAAGGAAAATCTGGGCCTCAAAGGGTTAAGTTTTTTTTCTACAAATTTATCGCAGCTGAAATTTTCTGTGTCCAATATATGTGATTTTTTGTATAAATAATGAATATATTTTATCATTAAATTATAACTGATGCCAAGTTTTTTATTATATTTGTATAGGCCTACACGAAGGTTCAGAAAATTTGAGATCATTTTTTT
>JACEEZ010025093.1:190000-204282 GCA_016584305.1 Chionoecetes opilio
GAGAGAGAGAGAGACAGAGCATTACTTTCTGCTATTTTGTATTTAAGAGTATAATATATGATTCTGTAGGCTATTATGCAGAGAGAGAGAGAGAGAGAGAGAGAGAGAGAGAGAGAGAGAGAGAGAGAGAGAGAGAGAGAGAGAGAGAGAGAGAGAGAGAGAGAGAGAGAGCATTACTTTCTGCTATTTTGTATTTAAGAGTATATTATATGATTCTGTAGGCTATTTATGCAGAGAGAGAGAGAGAGAGAGGGGAGCGAAGAGCGGATAGAGAGAGAATGAGAGAGAGAGAGAGAGAGAGGAGGGAGAGAAGAGGAGAGGGAGAGAGAGAGAGAGCACATTAGCTATGGGTACCCACATATTTCAATGTCAAACACACGAACCTGCGACACACACGAAGCTCTTTTTTCCCTATCAATGACCACTTAGATGAAATTACACACACCACACACACACACACAACACCACAACACACAACACACAACAACACAAACCAAGACACACACACCACCACCAACAACCCCCCCACCCAAAAACCCCCACCCCCTAAACACACCAACACACACACACACACACACAACACCCTTTAAAATCTGACAAATCAAAAATATAACCCACAAAAATATAACAAACCCTTTAAAAAACTCACACACACACACACCCTTAAACCCTTACAAACCCCTTTAAAAAAACAAACCCCCCTCAACCCTCCTCCTCAACCCCCCCCGTCAAACCTCATACCCCGCCCCCAATTTTGCCGACGACTTAACCACAATCGCACCGGCAAGACCCCGCGATTCTTGGTGGGAAGATGGCATGGTCGTGTCTGCGGAAACTTTACCGGCAAAACTGAACTGGATTTGCGGCGGTCCAGTGAAGGGGCTATCTCGAACACTACAATACTTTCAAAAGAGTTGTCTCCGGGCATGGCCATTAAGGTTGTCCGTTTCTATCTTCTTCGATGGCAATACCCCCGGTGAGGTAGTATTGTTGTTGTAGTAGTAGTAAGTTAAAAGTGGTTGTAGTAGTAAAATAGTAGCAGCACTAATATTAAGAAATGGTAGCAGTAGTAGTTCGTGTGGTGTGTATTAGTAGTATAATGGTACAGTCAGTAGTTTGTGTGTGTCTGTAGATAGTAGTAGTAGTATAAGTAAAAAAGGGTAAGTTTTAGTAGTGGTTTTAGTAGTAGTAGTAGTAGCAGTGGAAAGGGCTATATCGTAAACCCATACAAGACTTTTCCAAAGAGTTTTAATCCGGCATAGTGGCAATTAAAGTGTTGTCAGTTCTCGATGGCAAATACCCCGGTGAGTAGTAAGTAATAGTAGTAGTAGTGGTTGTATAATTGTACGTTGTTGTTTTTAAAGTAATTATGGTAGTAGTGATAGTAGTAGTAGTAGACTAGTAGTTAGTTATTTAGTAGTAGTACGTATTAATTAGTTACGTTATTGTAAGTAGTAGTAGTAGTAATGTAGTAGTAGTAGTAGTAGTAGTAGTAAGTAGTAGTCAGTAGTAGACTAAGTAGTAATTTAATTGTAGTAGTAGTCGAAGTCATATGGACTGATAATTGGAGTCACCGCCCCCCCGCTCTCGGTGACGGGCGGGCCAGCTTGTAGCAGTAGTAATATATAATAATAATAATAATAAATGAATAATAATAATAATAATAATAATAATAATAATAAATAATATAATAATAATAATAAATAAAATAATTTAATCCTCGCCGCCGAAGCATACATATTACAAAAAACAATGGCGCTAAGAACCGGGCCAAGCGTAAACTTAAGTACTACACCAAAAACAACAAAAAACATGAACAAAGTAACAAAGGCCCATTAGGGACCTACAGCGCATGATCAAAGTCCCTAGCAAATCCTACCTGGACACCTGTTGCCAACCCACATTGTGCACAAACAGCAGTATTGTTATCTTATGTTGTTATGGGGGTTGTTAATGGAATGACATGGACAGTAAGAAATAATAATATACTACTACTGTTATCTCTCACTCTCCTCTCCCCCCGCCCACTCCCTTCCCCTGTAACCCCAAGGACCGAAGAAGCAGAGGCCGGGAAGCATTCGAAGGCTGGAGAACCTGAAGGACGTGACGACTAACTATTTCAAGCATACATCAAGGGACCACCAAACACAAGGAACTGGAACAAAAAACACGGCAAAACACTGTTTCTCACTTCTTCTTCCTTTCTTCCTCCTGCCCACGGGCCTGGCTTGCCGTTCACAACACGCCCTCATATTCAAGGGTGACGCCATTACCCCCCATTAAACTACGGGGGAAACGGCCCCATTAAAACACCCAGTTCAAACACACAAATAAATTTAAAACACCATTCAGACACTTATCAAATCATTTTGGGGCATACGACGCCGGGGGGGGCGCGTCGCCTCGCCCCACCCTGCCGACGACGCCACTCCCGGGGGGGTGGGTGCACCAAGCGCGAGTTCCCATGCGAGGCTTCCTTTCCCATAACCAAGCAGACTCTCGACAAAAACATCAACTTTTGCGCCCAACCACGAGCCTTGGTGTGCGCCACCGCCTTGGCCTCCTCCCGCCGGATTGTCTCTTACAGATATACAAAAACCCGATGGGAAGATCGGTTTCAGGGTAGCGTTGCCACATGCCCATATAGCCCAAGTTGGGCGCTGAACCGGACTATGCAGTAATTTAGGCCTTCGATTCAGATCCTCATCACGGTGACAATTCGCTGATTTGAACACACGTAATCACCCAGCGATACCCAATGATTCGGCTAAGACCCAACTTATTACCAAAGGCATTGATTTCGTCCCTCTTTCAAGTCACTATTTTAGTGTCCATTGTCTCACAACCATAGCGTAAGACAGGGAATCACAAGCGGACTTGCGTATCCGGATCTTTGTCCTCCTGCACAGGTACCGAAGGACAACGAACAAACGGCCAAATACTCCCGCTGAAGCGAGTCCATAACACCGTGGGCTATGCCCAATTTCCGCCCAGTATTAAGGACCTTTCTTGCGTGACCCCGCCGTCCATTATGGACTGCGCTACCAATGTATGTAAAACTTCCAAGATCTCAATGTCCTCGCCACAACAACGCCATGAACTACTGTCCTGCTTCATCTAGTAAGTCTCCAGACAGGACACTTAAAAAGACCAGTATAACAAAAAACCCACAACCCATTCACGCCATTAAAACACCCCCCATTCATTTTGCAATTCCCCCATTCATGTGTGTGGTGGTTGTGTGTGTGTCTCTCTCTTCTCCGGGATCTCTCCCCTCTCTCCTCCATCTCCCGCTCCGGTCCCACATCTCCTGACTCTCGCACACTGTCTTATTGCCCCCCTCTCCTCTCCTCGTCTCTCTCTCCTCTCTCCCTCCTCCTCTATCTCTCCTCTCTCTCCTCTCCTCTGTCTCTCCTCTCTCTCTCCTCTCTCTCACTCTCTTCTTCCTACCCTCTCTCGTCTCTCTCTCTCTCTCCTCTCATCGTCGGTCTCTCAAACATCCCCCCTCTCCCTTCTCTCCCATCTGCCATCTCCTACCTCCTCCTCACTCATCTCTCTCCTCTCTCTCTCTCTCTCTCCAAAGATCCCGTCTCTATCTCTCTAAAATACCTCTCTCTATCTCTCTAAAAATAACCTCTCTCTCTCTCTCCCTCTATCCTCTCTCCCCTCTAAAATAACTTCTCTCTCTCTATCTCTCCTTAAACTACCTCTCTCGTCTCCCCTCCCTCCCTCTCTAAATTCCTCCTTTTTTCTCTGTCTGGTCTCAAAAAAAATCTTTCCATTTCAAATATTCTTTCCTCTTTTTCGAGTCCCCCTCACCTCCTCTTACTCCTCCTTGTGTGTGTGTTGGGGGGTGTGTGTGTGTGGTGTGTGTGTGTTTTGTGTGTGTGTGTGTGTGTGTGTGTGTTTCCCTATTGTGCTATACGGGAAATAGTGAATTACAGCTGGTGGGGTCCCGTCCTCCTTGGTCCTCAAATTGAGTCAACTCTTGCGCACTTCATGATGACTTTCAAGCACCTGGTCTTCTTAAGCTTCTTCGTAACCCTTAACACACACATCAAACGTAACACACCTCAATACCCCTTCAAAACACAACCACACAAACATTTTTAATCAACCATACAGAACACCTCTGACACCCATTCAGCCCATTAAAACACCCAATTTCACACAAGCACCATATCCCCCATTCAAGACCAACCCATTTCACACAACACAAAAACACCCCATTTTTTTTTTAAATCCCTCATTAAAAAAGACAAAAGCAAAAACCCATTCACCCCCCACTTTCCCCCATTCACTACACAACCCCTCCACACACACACAAATACTTAGACGCCTACCCATTCAGATCCCCCCATTTCCACCGCCATTCCCCCCTTCACCAATTAAAAAACACCCCATTCACAAAGAACACATTAAAAAAAAACACCCATTCACCACCCAAATTCAAACCCCTATTCACCCCATTAAAAAAAAAACCAACCCCCATTCAACCCCCCCATCACCCATTTAAACCCCCCCCATTCAGACCCCATTCACCCATTAAACCCCCAAACCCCCCCATTCCGACCACCCTTCACCCATTACAACCCCCATTTCCAGGACCCCCATTCCACGCCATTAAAACCCCCATTCAATCGACCCCCATTTATCACACCCATTAAAAAAACCCCATTACAGCTCAACACCCCATTCAACGCCCATTAAAACCCCGTGCGACCCCCCATTCACCCATTAAAACCACCCATTCACCCATTAAAACCCACATTCACCCTTCACACCATTAAATAAAACCCCCATTCAGAGACCCCCATTCACACCATTAAAACCCACATTCATCACCCATTCACCCCCCATTTTTCACCCATTTAAAAAAACACTCCATTCAGACCCCCATTCACCGTACTTCACCCATTAAAACCCCCATTCATACCCCCATTCCACACCATTAAAAACCCCCATTCCCGATCCGCCATTCCATCTCACCACACCATTCACCCATTAAAAAAAACGCACATTCAAACCCCATTCACCCAGTAAAAACAACCCATTTCAGGCAGACCCCCATTTCCAACCCACAAAACAACCCATTCAGACCAGAGGAGCACCCATTCCCCATTAAAACACACCCATTCCAGCAGACCCCCATTCACACCCACTAAAACAACCCATTCAGAGACTCCCCATATCACGCCATTTAAAACACCATTCATTCAAGGACCCCACCATTCCCCCAACCAACCACTAGAAAACAACGACACAAAACACCCATTCAGAGAATATCAGCATTCAGGGACCCCCATATCTTCAACCCCATTAAAACACCCCCTTCAGTCAGGGCAGACCCCTTCACACTACACCACGCCCCCTAAAACCCCACCCTTCAGACCCCCATTCAACCCATTAAAACACCCATTCCCAGACCCCCATTCACCCCGACTAAAACACCCATTTTCAGGGCACCCCCATTCACCAGACCGATCAACCCCATTAAAACACCCATTCCGAAGGAGGGACCCCCATTCATCATCCCCACCCACTAAAAACACACCCATCAGACCCCCATCACCACATTAAGGGTTGGTACACCCATTCCCATGACCCCCCAATTTCACCCATTTAAAAACCCCCATTCGACCCCATTCACCCATTAAAAAAACCCCCATTCACCCCTTAAAAAAACCACATTCACCCCCATTAAAAACAACCCATTCAGTTCAGACCCCCATTCACAGTCAACTTCCCGAAACACCCATTAAAACACACCCATTCAGACCCCTCATTCACCCTTAAAACCCACCCCTTCACTTCCACACTTCTCACTCTCTTTCACCCCCCATTCACCCATTAACAACCCCCATTCAACCCTCATCATCCTTCACCCAGTAAAAAAAACCCCCATTCACCCATAAAACCCACATTCACACAAACAAAGTTTCACTCAACACCCCTTCACCAACCCCCATTCACCTCCATTAAAACCGCCAATTCCAGTCAGACCCCCATATTGTTCACACCCCTATAAACCCCCATTCAGGACCCCAAATTCACCCTTACAACCCCATTTCACCCTTAAAACCCACCCATTCAACCCCCATTCACCCATTTACAAAAAAACCAACCCCCCTTCATAAACCCCCATTCACCCATTAAAAAAAAACACCCCATTCACTACCCTAGGAAAATAAACATCACGCCATTAAAAACCACCAAAAAACCCCCCCTTCACCCCATTAAAACCCCCCCATTCAGAACCCCCCATTCACACCCATTAACCAAAAAAAAACCCATTCAGACCCCCATTCAGTCACCCCATTAAAAAACACCCATTCATACCCCCATTCATCACCCATTAAAACAGGAGCAGACCCATTCAGACCCCATTTTCACAGTCCACCCTGTACAAACCCCCATTCGACCCCCATTCCCCATTGAAAACCCCCATTCACACTTACCCTCATTCACATCACACGGCTCACATTAAAACCAACACCCATTCATCACCCCGCACCCCCCCATTCAACCCACCCATTCACCCATTAAACCCCCATTCACCCATTCACCCCACCCTTCCCCAGCCTATTAACCACCTCCCCATGTCCAGACCCCCATTCCACTACCATTACAGAGACCCCCAGATCTCGCCATTCAACCCCCATTCACCCCCCATTCAAACTCAACCCACCCAATTGCACCCCCATTAAAACCCCCTCATTCAGCAAGCATCATACCCCCCCATATCACCCATTGAAAACCCCCATTCAGAGACCCATTTCCCATTCACGGCGACCCGAATTAAAAAAACCTCCCGATTCGAACCCCCTTCCACCCATTTAAAACCCCCATTCCCCCCCATTCACCCATGAAAACCCCCATTCACACCCCCATTCACACCCTGTAAAACCCACATTCAATTCAGACCCCCCCATGTCAACCCATTAAACACCCATTCAGGACCCCCATGTCACCCATTAAAACCCACATTCACCCATTCACCTCCCCCCCCCCCATTCACCAATCAAAACCCCCATTCAGAGACCCCCCAGTCTCCCCCATTAAAACCCCAATCCCCCATTCACACCCCCCATTCACCAATCAAAACTCCCATTCAGACCCCCGCCATGTTCACCCCCTTAGAAAACACCCATTCAGACCCCCATCACCCATTAAAAACCCAGCATTCACCCATTCACCATCGCAACAAACAAATCCACACCCCCATTCACACCATTTAAAACCCCCCATTCAGACCCCCATTCCCCATTAAAACCCCCATATCCAATCACCCATTCACGCCCCATCACGCCATTAAAACCACATTCCAGACCCCCATTTCACCTTCACCCCCATTAAACCCCCATTCAGACCCCCATTCGCACCCATTAAAACCCACATTCATTCACCCATTCAACGCCCCCCCCCCATTCATCCCATCAAAACCCCATTCAGCAGCTAGGACCCCATGCACCATTAAAACCCCATTCAGACCCCCATTCACCCAATTAAAACAACAAACCCCCATTCAGGCTGGTCAACCCCCATTATCACCCATTAAAAACACCCATTCAGACCCCCCCATTCACCCATTAAAACACCCATGCAGGACCCCATTCCACTCACCACCCATTAAAACACCCATTCACCCCATTAAAACACCGCATTTCACAACACCGGCCATTAAAACACCCATTCACCCATTAAACACAAACACACTCATTCACAACACAACACATTCAAACACACATTCAAACACACACATTCAAACACAACACTATCACACCACAAACACAAATACTTAACGCCCCATTCAGGCACCCCCATTCCACCCATTAAAAAAAACCAAACACAACCATTTTCACACTCACAACTACCCCACACCCCCCATTCCCCCATTAAAAAAAAACCCCCATTCACACACCACCCCCCATTTCACCCTTTTTAAAAACCCACATTCCAAGACCCCCATTGTCACCCATTAAAACACCCAGTCAGGACCCCCATTCCACCCATTAAAAAACCCACATTCACCCATGTCCCCCCGCCATTCACCAATCAAAAAGGACCCCCATTACCAACCCATTAAAAAACCCACATTCACCCATTCACCACCCCCATTCCCATCCAAAACTCCCATTCCAGTACCCCCATTCACACCCATTAAAAACACCAATTCAGACCCCCACATTCACCCATTAAAACCCACATTCATCGACCCATTCACCCCGCCACTCCCCCCATTCACCAATTAAAACCCCCTTCAGAACCCCATGTCACCCATTAACAAACCCCCATTCCACTCACCCTGAACACCCATTCACGCCTCAACTCCTGATCACCCCCCATTCACCACGCCATAACACCCACATTCAGGATTCAGACCCCCCATATATCCACCACCCATGAAAACCCCCAAGTGTCAGGACCCCCCCCACCCTTAAAACCCACATTCAACCCATTCACCCCCCATATCACCAATCAAAACCAAAAAACAACCCCCCATTCAGTGTCCAGAGACCCCCATTATCCAACCACACTCCATTAAAACCCCCATTCAGCCGTTTCAACCCCCTTCCACTGCACACACCCCACCATTCACCCAATTAAAAAAAACCCCCTTCAGTCCCCAGTACCCCCATTCACCCACCCCATTAAAACCCCCATTCAGGAGGGGCAGTCAGAACCCCCATTCCTTCCCCATTAAAAAACAAAAACACCCATTCAGAGACCCCATTCCAGATTCCTCACCCATTAAAACCCACCCATTCACCCACACCATTAAAACAACCCATTCCACTTCCAACCCATTAAAACAAAACACCCATCAACCCTTAAAACCAACACACCTCATTTCAACACCCACCCATTCAAACAACACCCATTCAAACACAAGACCATTCACACACACACAAATACTTTAAACGCAACCCATTCAAGTTCAGACCCCCATGGTCACACCCCCCCAATTAAACCTACCCATTCCAAATTTCTCATCACCACACACAAATACTTAAACGCCCCCATTCGACCCCATTTCATCACCCATTAAACAACTCCCATTCCCACCGACACACACACACA
Source organism: Chionoecetes opilio (assembly GCA_016584305.1). NCBI lineage: Eukaryota > Metazoa > Arthropoda > Malacostraca > Decapoda > Majidae > Chionoecetes > Chionoecetes opilio. The sequence goes on from JACEEZ010025093.1 coordinate 199,082, forward strand.
AATACTTACGCAACCCTTCAGCCCCCCAGTCATTCACCAATTAAAACAACCCATTCAGACCCCCTTCCTCCCCGCCCATTAAAAAACATAAAACCCATTCACTCCCCATTCCCCAGGACATTTGGTGGCTTCGACGTCTATACTTGCCTTGAAGAATGCGACAAAGCGGTGGCGGAATTCGCAAAGATGCACGGGCCATTGGCATCCGCGGGCAGGACTCTGATTACGTTCATCTACAACAAAACACGGCGGGCCCATTACTACTTTCTCCCATTAACCGACCTGAACCTGGAGACCCTGGACTAGCAGTGATGTATGATAGGAATGCAACTTGTCGCGTCCTGCATATTACCGTGACCAGTTAAGACCGCTACTGTCAATTATTAGCCTTATTGTGTGGAGGTATAATGTGGTTGTTGTTTGTTGTGTAGGTAGTAGTGGTGGGTGGTGGTAGTTAGTAGGTAGTAGTAGTAGTAGTATAGTAGTAGTAGTAGTAGTATAGTAGTAGTATATAGTATATAGCAGTAGTAGTAAGTAGTAGTAGTAGTATAGTAGGAGTAGTAGTGGTAGTAGTAGTTATAAGTATAGTAGTAGTAGTAGGAGTAGTAGTAGTAGTAATTAGTAGTAGGAGTTAGTAGTAGTATAGTATAGTATAGTAGTTAGTAGTTAGTAGTAGTTAGTAGTATTACGGTTTTACAAACTCATATGCTTTTTTTTTTTTTCAATGGTGTGTGTGTGTGTGGTGTGTGTGTGTGTGTGTGTGTCTTGTGTCTGTGTTCTGTGTGAGTGTGTGGCGTGTGTCTGTTGTGTGTGTGTGTGTGTCTATGTGTTGTGATGTGTGTGTGTGTTGTGTGTGTGTCTGTGTGTGTGTTTGTTGGGGGGGGTTTTTTGGGGTTGTTGTGGGTGTGCGTGTTTGTGTGTGTGTGTTGTGTGGTGTGTGTGGTGTGTGTGTCTAGGTGTGTGTGTTGTCTATGGTGTGTGTGTGTCTTGTGTGTGTGTGTGTGTCTGGTGTGGTGTACTGTGTGTATGTGTTGTATGTGTGTTGGTGTGTGTGTGTGTGTGTCTCAATCCACCTCTCATCCACCGCTCCACAGGGAACGGACGTGATCCCAACCAAGAGGGACTTGATACTCTTCCACCAGAACCACCTTCCGATCTCGTCCACCAACTCCACCCCGCCACCCACAACCGCGACCTCCAACCCGAGATACTCATTCCTAAGGTCGCCACTTTCATCAACACCACGCCCCCATGCCAGCTGTCATCCCAGATGCTGCTGCTGCCCTCCCTGTCTCGTGTTGTTGTGTGTGTGTTTGTGTGCTTTGTGTGTGTTTGTGGCTTTTGACATTGAAATAATTGGGTACCTACTATGTCTTCTCTCTCTCTCTATCCTCCCACCTCTCTCCGTCAGTCATACCTCTTCTCCCACCTCCTCCCTCTCTCTCCTGCATCTCCCTCTCTCAGTCGCTCAATCTCGATCACTCGTCCCCTCTCTCCCTCTCCTCTCTCCTCGCTCTCCCTCTCCCCCTCGCCCCTCCCCGCTCTACGTCTCTCTCTCACTCCCTCTCCCTCTCAATACCTCTCCTCCCGTCACTCTCCCCCTCTTACTCTCCCTCCCCCCTCTCTCATCTCCGTCTCTCCGCGCTCCTCCTCTCTCTCTCCTCTCTTCCTCCTTAACTTAAACGCTGCATAAATGAAATAAAAGCAGAAAAATAATGACTTCTTGGCCAACAAATTCATTCTGTCCTAACTGCCTTTGCAGCTAACCACACACACCAAAGGGTACTCCGTAGTGTAGTGTTGCCGCTCGGCGGCGGTCGCTCGGCGTCAACACACCGCTAATCCCGCGTTCGATCCCCAGGCGGGAGGCGGAAAACAGATGGTTCTGTTTTCCCCCCTTAAAACCAAAACCAAAAAACCCGAAGCCCCTGATCCACCCAGCAATTGAAATGGGTACTCGGGTGTTTTAGCCGGGTGGGTTTGGTGACACTCCGCCCCGCCTTCCCCCGGGGTGGTGGCTTTCCCCCTCCCCCCCCCCCATACACACTAACCACTACAGCAGGAAGGATAAAAAATGTGATATGAGAAACGGGATGGGGGCCACAACGAGCGTTGCTCATGCCCTGTAAAATACAACTAGATGATACAACTAGATGAATATCACACAACCTCTGCCTCCCCACCCTCGCCTCGGCCCTGCACACACACACACACACACACACACCACTACACAACACACTGCCTCCTCCCAGCTGCCTGCACCACACACACACACAACACAACCCTGCCTTGCCCTCCCGCCACCACACACAGCACAGCGCCTGCCCTGACCTACACACACCACAGCTGCACGCTCTGCCCTGAGGCTCCGCTGCACACACATCCCCTGCTTGATCGCTGTCGCGCGTCCCTCGAACTGACGCTCGGTACGGAATACTCCCAGCAGGAACAACTCTGTTCAAAACCACTGTTGACTGGCGTTCGAAACAACTGAACCCCTTCCCTTATTTCCCTTCCCCAACGCCCTGACCTATTGACCTTTGCCCCGTAATTCTTGACCTGTCACCTTATCTAAGTCTTCCCAGTGTTATTTCAATGTGAGTTAGTAATAGTGTGGGTTATTTACCCACACACTTGTGTAGTATTTTTTGTGAAAGCTTATAGTGGTGATAGGGTTCGTAAGTGCTGCCAACTCGTTAACTTTCTCTATCGCAAAAAAGGGGAAAAAAGTCGCCTGCCCTGCCAACAGTCGATCATAAAGGCCGTTGTTTTTGACCAAAACTCTTCTTCACCTTCCTGTGGCTGGGAAAAAGTCGCCTGCCAGTCAACAGTCGATCATAAAGGCCGTTGTTTGTGACCAACCCCTTCTTCACCTTCCTGTGGCTGGAAAAGTCACCTGCCAGGCAATAGCATTCATAAGTGGCGCTGATGGAGTACACCAAATGTGGTTTTTCCGCCTTATTTAGATGGCAGAAAGGAGTAGTAGTTTTTAGTAGTTGTAGTTGTAAAAGGGGTATTAGTTGTAGTAGTTGTAGTTGTAGTCCCATCTCCTCTTCCTTCCTACCACCCAAATCCTCCACACCACACACACCAACCAAACACACAACACACAAACAACACACAACGTACACCCACACCACACACACACACCCACCAAACACCACGACCCCTGCCCCCCCCCCCCCCCCCCCCTCCCCACCCCAACCCCCCCCACACACACACATGCAGAAGGCCCCATACGCCCAAACGCACCCCCCCTACCCTCTCTCCCACCCTGTTCCTCTTCCTCCCTTCCCTTAATTCCATCCTCCTCCCTCCCTTCCTCTCCCCCTCCCTCCTCCCCTGCTCCCTCTTCTCCTCTCCTCTGTCCTCCCTCCCTCCCTCCCTCTCCTCCCCTCCTCTCTCCTCTCTCTCTCCTCTCTCTCTCTCTTTTCTCTCTCCTCCTCCTCCTTCCTCCTCCTCCTCCTCCTCCTCCCCCTCCTCCTCCTCCTCCCCTCCCTTCCACCCTTTCCCTTCCCCCCCCTGCCCCCCAGCTGTCTCCTGTCTGCTAGTATTATATTTCTATTTATAATATACTAAACCCACCCCCCCCCCCCCCCCCCCCCCCCCTCCCTCCTCCCCAGGATAGTGTTTAGGGACGAGAACCGCGCCCACCTGCTGACAGAGGGTATAGGGAGTACAAGCTGGACATCGAGACGCCGGACGAATTCCCCAACCAGCCCGCCGAAAACGCAGGTACGACCCCCCAGGGCTCTAAGCTATCACAGGGGGGGACAGAGGAGACTTGTAGCTGTGATTTAGGAGACAGAGGGAACTTGTAGACTGTGGTTTTAGGAGACAGAGGGGGACTTTGTGCTGTGGTTTAGGAGACAGAGGAGACTTGTAGCTTTTGGTTTTTTAGGAGACAGAGGAAACTTTTTAGCTGTGGTTTAGAGACAAGGGAGATGTAGCTGTGGTTTAGGAGACAGAGGAGCCCCTTGTACTGTGGTTTAGGGACAGAGAGAGACTTGTAGCTGTGGGTTTAGGGGACAGGGGGAGACTTGTTAGCTTTTTGGTTTTTGGGGAGACAGGAGACTTGTAGCTGTGGTTTAGGGGACAGGGGAAAGACTTGTAGCTGTGGTTTAGGAGACAGAGGAGACTTGAAAGTTTTTGGGTTTAGGAGACAGAGGAGACTTGAGCTGTGTTTAGGGGACAGAGGGACTTGAGCTGGTTGGTTTTAGGAGACAGAGGAGACTTGTAGCTGTGGTTTAGGGACAGAGGAAGACTTGTAGCTGGGGTTTTTAGGAGACAGGGAGACTTTAGCTGTGGTTTAGGGGACAGAGGAGACTTTTTAGCTGTGGTTTTTTAGGGGACAGAGGAAAGACTTGTAGCTGTGGTTTAGGAGACAGAGGAGACTTGTAGCTGTGGTTTAGGAGACAGAGGAGACTTGTAGCTGTGATTTAAGAGCCCGAGGAGACTTGTAGCTGTGGTTTAGGGGACAGAGGAGACTTGTAGCTGTTGATTTTAGGAGACAGAGGAGACTTGTAGCTGTGGTTTAGGGGGACAGAGGAGACTTGTAGCTGTGATTTAGGAGACAGAGGAGACTTGTAGCTGTGGTTTAGGAGACCAGAGGAGACTTGTAGCTGTGATTTAAAGAGACAGAGGAGACTTGTAGCTGTGATTTAGGAGACAGAGGAGACTTGTAGCTGTGGTTTAGGAGACAGAGGAGACTTGTAGCTTGTGATTTTAAGAGACAGAGGAACTTGTAGCTGTGGATTTAGGGACAGGGGGAGACTTGTAGCTGTGGTTTTAGGGACAGAGGAGACTTGTAGCTGTGTGATTTAGGGGACAGAGGAGAACTTGTAGCTGTGGTTTTTAGGAGACAGGAGACTTGTAGCTGTTAAATTTAGGAGACAGAGGAGACTTGTTACCCTGTGTGATTTAGGAGACAGAGGAAGACTTGTAGCTGTTACTTGTAGCTTTGTATTGGACCCAAGGGCTTTTTTATTTATCTGTATTGGCAGCTTTTTAGTTTGATTTAGGTCCTGTGATTATATGAATAGTTTGGATTAAACACCACACACACACAACACACACACACACCACACACACCCACACACACACACAACACACACACAACAACACCCCACACAACCAACACACACACACACCACCCCACACACCCCCCCCAACACACCAAAACACACACAAAACCCCAACAA
>JACEEZ010025094.1:5000-7500 GCA_016584305.1 Chionoecetes opilio
TGTAGAGGAACATACGTATATCACTGGTACAGGAGCCTGGCTCCAACTATCTTGGTCACATCAAAATCGGCAGTTCTGCAAACATAAAACAGTCCATTTTCTATTATCATGGTGAAAATGGCATAGATGTTCAGAAGCTGGTGGCAATTGGGTGTGCTGGCATTGTAGTGAACACAGGGAAGAAGGGCAGCAATATAAGACTCCTTGAAGAACATGTCAAACGTCCTCTGCAGTGGTTTGTTTGCCTTCTCTATGCAAATTAACTCTACCTCTACGTCATTTGTTCCTACATCTGGATGGTTGCACAACAGGACCAAGAAGTTTATCAGGGCCAATCAGCTCCTTATTGGTAAATTGTGTGGAAATGTCAATTGTTGCTTTTGAGCCAATAACATGTGAACTTCCGGATTCAATTCGAATATCAAATTTGATGTCTGAGTTCGGATCAGCAGTATTTACTGGACATTTCCCAAGCAGTAGTCACTGGCAATTGCTCTGTCTCTTTGTTACATCGTCAGCCAGGTAAACTCGTTATGTCCCGCTGGGTCACACTGGCCAATCGAGTTCTGCGTCTGTATGTTGCGACAGAAAGGCCTAGCGATAATATCAAAACAATTGCTGAATTCATTCCTAAGGCTTACGCTCCAGTCTGGTTCATAATCAAGTCCAATCCTTCATGCAAGGATGGCTCTAAGCACCTTTAGATGCATATTAAGAAGTCACGCTACCTGTTGCAAAATCTGAAACATGTAGTTGAACCAGTGATTCATCGAATAGGCTACTTTGGCCATCCTGAGAACATTTTGCTGACCATGGTAACCGATGAACGACGACATAATCAGGGTCCTCGGTGTTCGACGAATCATGCAAGCTCGAGCCTCCAACGTGCCAACGAGCAACGAGCCTGCCAACGTGGCATTAGATAATTTCAAATACCATCTCTCAATCTCATTGCCGAATATTACATTGATTTGACTGACTGGCAGAAGTGTGTCCTGACTGAACCTCCAATCACAAAATCAATCTCCGATGCTAACCTGGAAAGCTTGGTTCGTAACGAAACAACTTATGCCATTGAGATTCCACGTTTGCCATGTCAGACGCAAACAGTGGAAAGGTGTGTAAAGGCAGTCACAGAGGCATCAATAGCTGTTGTTGGACATGAAGCAAGGGATGGTTTTCTTCGAGCAAGAATACATGCTAGAGCTATCATGCCAACATTTAACACTTAAGAGTGAATATCGCACCACACAGTAGTTTTTCAGATTTGTTGTAAAAGTGTTGTGCTTAAACTGCACAGATTGGATCATATGCACAATGCACATATTGGGTTAGACCTATGTACAATTGTACATTGCATAATTATAATGTTTATTTGTATATTTTACTCTATAATAGAATGAGTGCCAAGGTTTTGTCACTTTTTGAAAGGTTGGCAAAACACAGATGGTAGAGGGCAGAAGATTTATTCGTATTTCAATAAAAAATTATATAATTAATAAATAATACCATTGTCTACTTTTGGTAGGTATTACATCCAATAAATCTGTGATATGAATTAGTACCCCTATTTTCACTCCACCCTAATAATTTATATATATATATATAGATAATATATATATATATATATATATATATATATATATATATAAATATATATATAATAATATATATATATATATAATATATATATATTATAATATAATAATATATATATATATATATATAGATTATATATATATGTATCCCTTTAAGTTCCACTTTATTTCCTTGGAATTCAAGAAAACTGGCTTAGTATGTTAAAATTCAGGCTTATAAAAGACATTTTTATTTATGTGCATTTCGGCAAAATTTTGAAAATTTGGCCACCATAGACCAAAAAAGAAGTATCCCCTTTGGGGACCTTTGGCAACTTATGACGGACCACGCTCATCCCCGATGGGCTCTTTTGGGCGGCCTACGACGGACCACGCTTAGCCCTGTTGTGCTCTTTTGGGCTCATATTTTTTCTGAAATATTTCTCCTAGTTTGCAATTTAATTCATATTTTCTTTGAATACGTTTCTTAGCATCATTAATAATATGGTAATGAGGGATATGACTGAAACACATACTTATGTTCAAAATGTATTAAACAAAAACAATAATGAAAATACAACAATATATATAAATGTAAAAATTACAAAATCTTAAGTCAATTGTACTTACTGACTTCACGCTCTGAAACCCATATGGAAGTCTGCAAAACAGTTCCTGTCATCAGAGAGACACAAGGCAACTGGCATGTCTCACACATCCACCGTGACCTGTGGATGGCACCCTTGTGACAGCAGTGCTTACAGGTCTGTCTCATTTCGACATGGTAGGGTAGGTGGAAGCTGGTGGCATCCTGCCGCTTCTCCACACTTGGCACTTCAAGCCGTTGCCCTCGCATGAGAACAGATGCTTCTTACCTTGAGAGGGATGCCTTTGTTACTTGGACTGCATTTTTTTTCTAGCTC
>JACEEZ010025094.1:12500-15000 GCA_016584305.1 Chionoecetes opilio
CACGCACACGCACACACACGCACACACACATACACATTCCCCATACACACAAACCCACGAATAAACAGCTGGTGTGGTTGATTTACAACATTAATCTTGTTCAATATTGACTTCTACTACTACTCTACAAATTTAAGGTCAAAAATGAGAGAGATGAGAGGAAGGGTTAATCTTGTACATATAATTTATCTCTTCTCTCTCTCTCTCTCTCATCTCTTCTCTCTCTCTCTCTCCTTCTCTCCTCTCTCTCTCTCATCTCTCTCTCTCTCCTCTCTCTCTCTCTCTCTCTCTCCTCTCTCTCTCTTCTCTCTCTCTCTCTCTCTCTCTCTCTCTCTCTCTCTCTCTCTCTCTCTCTCTCTCTCTCTCTCCTCTTTCTCTTTCTTTCTTTTCTCTTTCTCTTTCTCTTTCTCTCTCTCTCTCTCTCTCTCTCTCCTCTCTCTCTCTCTCTCTCTCTCTCTCTCTCTCTCTCTCTCTCTCTCTCTCTCTCTCTCTCTCTCTCTCTCTCTCTCTCTCTCTCCTCTCTCTCTCTCTCTCTCTCTCTCTCTCTCTCTCTTCCTTTTCCTCGTTTTCTCCTCCTTCTCATCCTCCTGTTACTAGTACACCTGCCTCTTCTTAGCCTCTATTGACATGGTAAATAGGTACACAACCACCTGTTCTTGAGGCTATAGGGCTACCCAACATGATTAAATGAAGAGCAAGAGGAAAAAAGAAAAAGAGTGCTCCTGTTAATGCATGGGCTCACCACTTCATTTTGCTGGTTCACTCTCAATTTATGGTAGAAGGAGAAAAGGAAAAGCGGTAGAAGAACGGAGGTAGGAAAAAAGGAGGAGGTAGAATAGGAAGTAGGAAATGGAAAGAGATTCGTAATGGTAGGCGTCTTAGGTGTAAAATATAATTAATGCTAAATATGGAGGTCAAACGTGTATATGATATGGTAAATGTAAAGAAGAATAAATAAAAAGGAAATCATTTGTTTGTGGTTTATATTGAGAAGACATGATTTGAAATATTGACTAGACTATTAATTTAATTAATTATTAATATTAATTTTTATTTGGAGAGAGAGAGAGAGAGAGAGAGAGAGAGAGAGAGAGAGAGAGAGAGGAGAGAGAGAGAGAGAGAGAGAGAGAGAGAGAGAGAGAGAGAGAGAGAGAGGAGAGAGAGAGAGAGAGAGAGAGAGAGAGAGAGAGAGAGAGGAGAGAGAGGAGCGAGAGAGCGAGCGAGAGAGAGAGAGAGAGAGAGAGAGAGAGAGAGAGAGAGAGAGAGAGAGGGAGAGAGAGAGAGAAAGAGAAAGAGAGAGAGAGAGAGAGAGAGAGAGAGATAGAGATAGAGATAGAGAGAAGAGAGAGAGAGAGCGAGAGAAAGATAGAGAGAGAGATAAATAAGTAAAAAAATTCACCCCAAACTTGATTAGCCTATATTTCAGTGTTAAAGGCCACTCTGAAGCAGATTTACACACATTCCTTAGCCACAAAAAGTTACACTGCTCTAAACTAAATTCCACGCAATTAGAACACAGCAATATTGTAACAAACCACAAGGACACACAAACACACACACACACACACACACACACACACACACACACACACCACACGCACGCACGCACGCACGCACGCACGCACACACTAAAGCACGCACGCACGCACGCACGCACGCACGCACGCACGCACGCACGCACGCACGCACGCACGCACGCACGCACGCACGCACGCACGCACGCACGCACGCACACACGCGCGCACACGCACGCGCGCACACACACACACACACGATATTGCCGTAGCAGTAACCCATGCCGTATTCCCCAGAGAGCTTTCCAAATTTGATGGTGGTGTTGGCAGAATTGTCTTGCTACAATTAAATGTTGATTTTTAACTTGAGTGCTTCAGTGGGGTCTTTATTGATCTTGGCGAACTTCGTAGTGTCGCTGAGGATGTCGTCAATCTTGTTGAGGTATTCAGATGTGTTTATGATGACGTACGCAGCAGCTTTGTCCGCTCTCCTGATGGTGATGTCTGGGTCTGATGGCGTCAATGTGTTTACGTTCGACGATGCTGCTTCTGTACTTTCCTCTTCTTTTACTACTAAACTTACTTGTAAACTACAGAAGCAGCATCGTCGAACGTAAACACATTGACGCCGCGAAAGATCTAACATCAGACCCAGACATCATCATCAGGAGAGCGGACAAAGCTGCTGCGTACATCATCATAAACACCTCTGAATACCTCAACAAGATCGACGACATCCTCAGCGACACTACGAAGTTCGCCAAGATCAATAAAGACCCCACTGAAGCACTCAAGTTAAAAATTAACAAATTGATAAGCAAGAACAATTCTGCCAGCACCACCATCAAATTTGGAAAGCTCTCTGGGGAATACGGCATGGGTTACTGCTACGACAATATCAAGACACACAAGCCGGGCAATAAACTTCGTCCGATAATATCCCAAATACCGACGCCGACGTACCACCTCGCAAAGAAGCTGTGTGG
>JACEEZ010025094.1:20000-25000 GCA_016584305.1 Chionoecetes opilio
CATTTTAAACCAAAAATTTTTTCATAATGGTCGCTATTATATAACTTCCCACTGACCTCCCATCTTTAATAAATTTCTCTGTTTGTCAGTAATAAATCTAGAAATTTTCCTCTATAGGGGTCCTTTAATTCTTGGCTTGGAAGATATCCAGGATTTTATTTAACAATTTTCCCCTGCGTCGTTTTCCCCATTATTAAATCCCACCTATTTCCTGGATTTAAATTTCCCACCACGCATAGTCGATTATATCTGCAGCCCTGTTTATTTTCTGCCTTATGGAGCTGAATCCTCTTTACATAAATTTGGAGGCCTTTTTCCTACACCCAAAACCCTTTCTCAGTTCCCCCCGTAATTCCACCCATATGACTGTATGCGTATCGTTTTTAAACATAATAAAACAACTCTTGCTGAAGCGCAAATCCTCCCCCTCGCCTGCCTACTTTGTCCTTGTAAATAACTTATACCCAGCTGTCGCGACTTCCGGATCCAAAACCTTTCCTGACATATCCAACCCTGTTTCTGTTAATACTATATATCAAAATCCCTACATATTTTATTTCCCTCAGGGAAACTTTCTTTTTTAAAATACTCCTACATTTGTATAGTAAACCTTCAAGCAAATCCTTTCTTTTTTTCCATTTTCCCCTTATCTTTAACTAAACCCCTCCTCTCTCCCTCTTACGAAACCTTTAGTTCCCTGCCTTCTGAAAAATCCCCCCCTAGTGTCGCACGTTTTCCTTTACCCAAACCCCCGTTTTAAACCCGTTCTCTTCTTAAAAAAGGCAGTGCATCTAATCCTTTCAAGGGATTCAGACAAAATCTGAACTCCTTTCCTCGAAAAGGGAACGCGTCCTGCGGTATAGGTGGTTTTGCCCGGAAAAAGGTCCCCCGGCACAAAGGGCCCCCAACCCTTGGCTTTTTCAAGAAGTGCCAGCCGGCAATTCAAAACAAAAACCCCTGGAGTACCACAAATTATCAAAATAGGTTGGAAGGGCACCACCCCTACAAGGGAAACCCCCCCTTTTCCCTAACTCCTCAGCCTCCTTGAAACCCCCGTAGCAATTCCTCACTACTTACACCCTTTAAAAATCGTTTCCCCCAGCGTCAGGCAGACGATGTGCTTTTTCCCTTTGGGCCCCCCTGCACCCAAATTCTTTCACTAACATAACCTTCCCCTTCCCCGGGTAACCACCGCCCTTCATGCGCTCCCATCCCTGTCACGAACATGCGTGGGAGGGCCAATCTACTGTCACCAACAACCAAATTTTACCTTCGGGTAATGTTATCAGTACCTCCCTTTCCTCCCTATTTTCCTCTTGCAGCCCCGGAGTCCTGAAAAAGAGTTATGCACACAGTAGGGCATTGTTTACCTTTATCTTTTTTCTGGCGGGCTCCCCTCATGATAACTTTTTTCCTTTACTAATCCCTGTGATTCTAGGAAACCCTTTGTAGTCGCCCGAGGCACGTCCCCTTGGTACCCCCCCCCAGGGACTCCCCGCATTGCCCCCCCCAATCATCCCCTTGGACTTCCCAAACCCATTAAGAGATTTATTCATTTCCTGCTTTTTCACCCCCGCTTTTCAAAACGTTTATTCACTTAAAAGCACCTTTTCAGGCCTTCGATCGCCTCCAGAATAGACTTAAGTGCCACTCCACACCCTTCACTACACTCCCCCTCGACCCTTCTCCCTACCTCTACCACAAACTTTTTCACCTCAGCCTCCTTCACTACTACCACACTACCACTCTCCACCACAGCAGAAGCACACAGCGTCACTTCTCTCTCCGCCTCAACAAAAACACTCCCCATCGAACAAGTAGCCATTCTAATCCCGAGAGCTCAACCAACACAACCTCACCCCTTGGAAACCTCAGGTCGACTGAGATATACTGGCTGAAATAAAAAAAAAATTTCAACCTGTCTACCTTTTTCTCCTTATATGTCTCTCTGTCACTTTGCCAGTCTTTCTGTCTGTCTATCTGTCTGTCTCTTGTTTGTCAGTATATTAGCTCTCTCATTATCTCTATCTCTTTTTTATCTTTCTCTCTCGCTCTGTTATCTCTCTCTCTCTCTCTCTCTCTCTCTCTCTCTCTCTCTCTCTCTCTCTCTCCTCTCTCTCTCTCTCTCTCTCTCTCTCTCTCTCTCTCTCTCTCTCTCTCTCTCTCTCTCTCTCTCTCTCTCTCTCTCTCTCTCTCTCTCTCTCTCTCTCTCTCTCTCTCTCTCTCTCTCTCTCTATATATATATATATATATATATCTCATACCTATTATCCACTTATATTAGGCTTCAATTTTTATCTAACACCACCACAGCACACACACTAATCACCACCTTCACCCGACCACCAGGCACAGTCGGCGCTGATCTACGATGCCGTGACAGTGGTGGCCGAGGCCCTGACGAGACTCAAACGCAAGAATCTGGACGTGTTTGGGGAAAGCATGGGTCTGGGGTCGCCTCGCAGGATAGGTTGCGAAACGGAGAGCGATCCGAGGATTTGGGAACACGGCGAGAAAATCACACGGTTAATGAGGAAGGTAAGGGAAGAGGTGTATCCATTTTGCCTATTTGTATTTATCTATTTGTATGTTTCCCGGATTGATTTCCAGGTTCAAGATCTTAATGTCCCGTATATTTATGCAGGATTATCATACTTGTTCTGAAATTTCTGTTATATTATTTACTTGCAACACTTCACTGTAATGGTATGTATGAGTTGGGAAGCTACTTTTGCACATCCCTGTCTCCTCTTCTCTTGTAATGTATAGGCGTTTTCTGCGGGGGACCAAGATAAATTTCGCTTGTAAGAGAAAAAACCTCACCTGCTCAAATTTCGCTTGTTGTTCAATCATCCAGGGAAGATGCTTGCCCGACCCGCAAGAAATCTCTTGCGGGAGCAAGAAAAATATTTGTTTGGGCACTGTCGCGTTCGGCTGACGTGCCGGTGGTTTCTGCTTCAATAAAAGAATGACAACAATGTACTTTCGACAAAATCAATTCCACTTTTTTATTTTAATGTCTTATCATAAAAGTTTGAATCAAATAATGAAGGTTGCGGCGTGTAATTAGGGAAAATATAATCGTCACAGCTGTATATATTGCTTTATATGCATTCGAACATTGTTTACAACAGAACAGCTGGAGTTAAAAGACTTGAATGTTTGACTTGATCGCAAATCAGCAACTTCACACACATCACTTTTACCCGATTTGCTGACAATACCATTGGATATTAAGAAACACTGAGACCACTATCGGCTTCCTGAGAAAATTTTGCATTGCATTAGTATACATTTATAACTGTAATGCAAGTAAAAGTATACGAAAACAAGGGTTAAGTAAAACAGTGCATAAACATTTTATCCCACTTGCTTGGCTTCATTACCTCATTGCTCGTCTACTTATGATCACATACAATTTATAAGCACGCTTCCTGAACCTGTACACTTTTCTAACTATGACGGTATAAGTTACGTCCCAATGTGAAACTATTTAGAAGGTCAAAATAGTCATTTGATCTTTGTTTTGCTTACATCTCAGCCGCCGCATCGCCTTCTCATGGAGCAAGCGACGGTGAACGTTTTTGTGGGGGTACAGCAAACAAAAAGTGACCGCTTGCAAGCGAAATTTATCTTGCTCTCCCGCAGAAAACGCCTTATGTTGTGGTTGTTGTTGTTGTTGTTTTGTGTGTGTGTGTGTGTGTTGTGTGTGTGGCGATATCCCTTTCATGGTGAAGCGGCGGGTGCTTGACGCGGCTCTAATGTCAGCTCTATCATACGGTTGTGAGTCGGGCTGAACGCGGATCTAAAACCAATCACCAAACTGTACAACTGGGTAATTAAACAAATGCTGGGTGTGCGTAAGAACACCGCTAGTGATATTTGCTACGCCGAGGCAGGCTACCCGTCGCTCCCCGATCTAATAAGGTACAAACAACACAAATTCTTTTACAATATGTGGAGGAAACGTAATGGTATGAGTGATGATCCACTACAATTTGCAATCGTTACTGCAATACAGAGCAACAGCCCGGTGGGAAAATTAGTCAATGGATTCATAGACAGAGAAGTACCTCATTGGGACACACTCATGATAAATGTATATGAAAAAATCACTAGGGCCCAGTCATCGAGATTTCATACATATAAAGCCATAAATCCTATATTGGCAGTACATGCAGTGTATAAGAGGAGACACACGATTAAAGAACACTATCGGAGGGCATTTACACAGTTCCGAGTATCTGGCCACAACTTGTGCATCGAGACTGGCCGGTGGAACAGGCGCGGGCGCGGACGTCTCCCGCCCGAGGAAAGACTGTGTGAGTGTGGCCAGATACAGACGGAGCGTCATGTGGCCCAGCACTGCCCCCTCTCCCAGGGTATCAGGGAGGCCTACCAAATCACTACATTGGAAGATATTTTCTCGGAAAGGTTCACGAACCAGGTGCAGTGTAAAATACTCTATGAAATATTGGAAATATATAAGTAGTGGTAATAGATCTGTTTGATTTAGAATTATATGTTTAAATTGTTGTCTTATCTGTTCAGGATCCTTCGCTTGTTGTTTCATGTGTTTGTAGCTGATCTTACGTTTATTTATTTATAGTGGTATTTTATTGTCTTTTAATGCGATTATGCTATTTTAACTGCTAAAAATTTACTTGGTGTTAAGCTAATTATTTTGTATAGGTTCTTTTTACTTTTTACTTGAAATGTTCGTATTTTATCCCCTTTTATTGCGAAAGTGGGATTTGTATCTATATACATTATTTTAGTATTATGGGTAAGGTTGTTGTTTTTCTCTTTGTTTTGTTATGTTAAGTCTTCTTGCTTTGCAAATGTTGTTTTTTATGGTTAATATATGGACCACGGACCATGACAAAATTGCCGCATCGTATATTTGTATTTTTTGTGGTCAATAAATATCTAATCTAATCTAATCTAATCTGTGTGTGTGTGTGTGCGTGCGTGTATATATATATGTGTGTGTGTGTGTG